>CATIWM010188003.1:0-20182 GCA_949671775.1 Mallotus repandus
AACTCCTGGTTGTGGTGCTAGCTTGTATTAGAGAATCGAGTTACCACCACTTTCGATTTGTCCCAGTTATTACCCTAGGTGGCAACTCCACATCTCCATGCCATGTCTTTGTGACAGTGGTTAGTGTGTTCCCTAGAGCCCTGAGCTCAAACAGTGTCGCGGTTATAATAAACTTGGACGCGCGCTAAACCCCGCCGTCTACACAGCCACGACTTGAAGAAGAATCTAGACCCATTTTGGATAAATTTTTTGTAAAATATTCACTAAAGCCCTTAATGAAATGACTTTATAACCTATAGAACCTCAAGCTTTCAATTATGCATTTTAGCACGACTATTTGTTACAATCGAGTCCAAATCATTCTAAAATTTTTAATTCTCATTCCTCTACTTCATTTTTATTCCAAATCCCTTTTATTCTCAAAATTTTACTAATTTTGAGTGACATCAAAATTCTAAAATTCTCACTCTTTGATCGAATACAGAACACGGTTAACCCGATACACTAACTTGACTACAAATACTAGCTTATACTTAAATTATATCAACATGTATCTAAATGCAATGTATTATGAATGCAATTGTACCTATAATTTGGGTACGGATGTGACAACTACAAATCTTGAAAATTTGTCTCTGCACACACCATATAATGGCAATGATGATATGATGATTGGTCATGGGTCCGAGTTACAGATAACTCACACTGGTTCAACTACTCTCAACTCTACTCCCAACTCTTTTACTTTAGAGAATGTTCTTTATGTTGCTTCTATGAAAAGAAATTTGATATCTATTTATCAGTTTTGCAATTCCAATAATACTTCCATTGAATTCTTACCTAATGCCATTTTTGTTAAGGATCTTGCCACAGAGATAGCACTGTTGAAGGGCAAAACTAATGGTGGTGTGCACGAGTGGCCAAACATCAATTCGATCCTTGCCTTTTCAAGTGTCAAAACGACCTCTTCCAATTGGCATCTTAGATTAGGCCATCCCTCTAATTTTGTTCTTAAGCATATTCTATCTACCCATAATTTAAGTTCATCTTCTTCCCTTTATTGAATGATCATTGTAATGCTTGTTTTTCAAATAAAAGCCATAAGTTATCTTTTACAAAGTCTACTCACACTTCAGTTCATCCTCTCCAGGTTATTTATTCAGATGTCTGGACATCTCCAGTGTTTTCAATTGATGGATACAAATACCATGTTATTTTCGTGGATAATTACACCAAATATATATGGTATTATCCTCTAAAACAAAAATCAGATGTCCAAGAAGTTTTTAAAAGATTCAAAACTATTGTTAAAAAGCACTTTGGGCACTCTATTAAAACGTTTTATTTTGACAATGGAGGGGAATTTGTTGCTCTCAAAGATTTTTTTTCTTAGTTCATGGCATAGCACATCTCACCACTCCACCTCATACACCTGAGCACAACATATTAGCCGAAAGGAGACATTTACATATTGTCCAAACTGGCTTAGCACTCTTATCTTAATCATTCATTCCTTTGCAATACTGGACTTATGCCTTTTCGATGACTGTGTATTTAATCAATAGAATGCCCAAACCACATTATATAGTCACTCGTTGTATGAAAAGATTTTTAATTCCACACTAAATTTTTTAAAACTTAAAATTTTTGGTTGCCTCTGCTACTTCTGGCTTAAACCGTATATGTCTAATAAATTAGAACCCAAATCCAAACCTTGCATTTTCCTAAGGTACTCAAACTATCAAAGTACGTATCTTTGTCTAGATACCCAAACCTCCAAAATATATGTCTCTAGGCACATCAGGTTTGTTGAGTCCGTTTATCCCTTTAAAAACCAATAAGTCACCGAATCCCACTCATACTCAAACACTATAGCTACATGGTTCCACCTCCAGTTCAAATACCAATGCACCCCCCTCTAATGTTACCACTCAACACTCCACCTACAGTTGACGCACCTCAACAGACTTCTAGTGACGCTTCCTCCTCATCAGCTATGCCTACCACTACTTAGCCCCATTAAACAACCACCTCAAGCCATATTATAATCACAAGAGCTCGCAATCATATTCATAAACCTCTAAGAAAAATGAACCTGCTTACCTAACTATCCCAATCAAATGATGTTGAACCAACCACTGTTCATCAAGCTCTCAAAAACACTGATTGGAGAAACGCCATGTCTACTGAATTTGATGCACTGATTAACAATGACACTTGGGAACTTGTCCCACTTGAATCCAATTATAATTTGGTAGGTTGTAAATGGATTTTTTGCATTAAAAGAAAATATAATGGTTGTATTGATAGGTGCAAAGCCTGCCTGGTGGCAAAAGGCTTTCACCAACAGCCTGGACTTGATTTTCATGACACCTTCAGTCCCGTTGTCAAGCACACAACAGTTCGATCTATTCTCAGTCTTGCTATTAGTCAAGGATGGCAGATGCGACAACTTGATGTTAATAACGCGTTTCTCCAAGGGTGTTTATATAAGGACGTATATATGAAGCAACCCCAAGGGTTAATTGATAAAGACAAGCCACACCATGTATGCAAACTTTGTAAGGCAATATATGGCCTCAAACAAGCTCCATGAGCTTGGTATCAAGAACTGCGCACCTTTCTCCCGCATTTTGGGTTCAAAAATTCCCTAGCTAGTACTTCATTATTCATCTACAAAGATGGTTCTTATGTGCTCTACTTAATTGTTTATGCCGATGATATTATTGTTATTGGAAATCAACCTAACATCATCACCAAGTTTGTAACAGGTCTAGCTAAAAATTTTTATCTTAAAGATCTTGGGGATCTCGCTTACTTCTTAGGCATTGAGGCTATTTCTAATGACAAAGGCATTGTTTTGTCACAGAGGCGCTATATCCTAGAGCTCTTAACAAAAATGAAGATATTGGAGGCCAAAGCAGTATAAACACCACTCTCCACTAGTATGCAGCTCACTCTTCATTCTGGCCAATCCTTATCAGACCCAATAGAATACCGAGCACTTATTGCTAACCTGCAATATCTCCTTCTTAGTCATCCCGACATTACTTATGTGGTTAATCGACTTTCCCAGTTCATGCATCAACCAACTACTGAGCATTGATCTTATGTAAAGAGACTCCTTTGCAATCTCTTGGGAACCATTAATAATGGGTTACAAATTTACAAAGACTCTTCCCACACTCTTCATGCATTTGCTGATGCTAATTAGGGAGGTAATAAAGATGATTTTTCATCCACATGAGATTATATTGTCTCTTGGCAGAAATCCAATCTCTTGGAGTTCTAAAAAGCAACAGACAGTAGCTAGATCGTCCACAGAAGCTGAATACCGCTCTATTCCTAACACAGCTATAGAAATTAGTTAGTTATGTTCTCTTCTTTCAGAAATTCACATAACTATTCCAAGCTATCCAATAATTTATTATGACCACGTTGGTGCTACACAACTATATTCGAATCCCATTTTTCACTCTCGAATGAAGCATGTGGCTACTGACTTTCACTTCATTAGGGAATGAATTCAAAGTGGTGCCTTACATGTTGCTCATGTCTCATCCCAAGATAAACTTACAGATGTTCTTACAAAGGCTCTCCCTCGGTCACATTTTCTTCTTCAGAAGAACAAGATTGGACTGTTCCCTCGCCGTCCATCTTGAGGGGGCATGTCAGCAGATATTCTTCCTTGATTTCAAATATAACTTTATTCAAATCAGTTTGTATTTCAGTTTGACTTTCAGCATATTTTCTTATTATAACTGTCCATAAGAATAGGAGCTCTTGTTGTAAGTTCACTATATAAAACTTTGTACTTTGTTCAATAGAATTGATGAATTAATTCCAATAAGCTAAACTCTGGTACTTTTAGCCCTATAATTAAGCTAATAACCATTTGATGTGTACTTTCTATTGTAGTTTTACGAAATTGGAAAGTTCATCAACTTGATGTTAGCAATGCATTTCTTCACGGTGAGTTAAATGACATTGTGTATGACATAACCTTAGGGGTATATCGACAAAAAAATCCACACTATGTTTGCTAGCTTCAAAAATCTTTGTATGGTTTAAAGCAGGCGCCTTGCGCTTGGCTCCGGAAGCTAAGTGGTTTTCTACAAATAGTTGGCTTCTATGGTTCTCACACATATTCTTTTTTGTTCATTTATATTTCTGCTGGAGTGCAATGCTTTATACTGGTTTATGTGGATGACATCCTTCTAACTGACAACAACAATGATTTTCTTCAATATGTTATTCACTAATTGCCAGTGTTTTTTCTTTATGAGATTTAGCATTCATGCAGCCTGTGGGTTTGGTTTTATCTCAGTAGAAGTACATTTTGGCCATATTAAATTCTATGGGCATGTCTACATGTAAACCGATCTCCACTCCTATGGTGCAAGGTATAACTTTATTTAAAGATTCATCTCCATCTCTCTCACCCGAAGAGGCTTTCAGGTTTCACAAGTGTTGTGGTTCTCTTTAATATATTACACTAACCCGACCAAACTTCATGTTTGCTGTGAATAAACTCACTCAGTTTATGCATTCCCCAACATAAAATTGCATGCAAGCTATGACGTGTGTGCTCCACTACCTCTAGGGCTCTAAGCAACAAAGTTTTCTTATTTCTTGCACCAAAGATTTTAATCATACAGCCTTTGTCGACGCTAATTGGGTAGGTAGCTTGCACGATCACAAATCAACCGAGGGTTATCTCATCTACATGGGCAATAATTTGGTTGGTTGGCAATCTAAAAAACAACCTAGGTTGCCAGAAGCTCAACTGAATCTGAGTTCAAAGCAATCGTAAATGTAACAGTCAAGCTTCGATGGCTGTCTAAACTTCTTAAAGACCTTCAACTTCATGTAACTCGGGTTCCTCAAGTCTGGTGTGACAATTTAGGCACTATTTTTATTTCCTCCAATGCCACCTTCACTACTCGCACTCGGCATGTTGAGGTGGACTTTCACTTTGTCCGAAGCGGGTTGCATCCGGACAACTTTATGTCAGTTCTATTACTGCCAAAGATCAGCTTGCGGATATTATGATAAAGCCACTAGCAAAACCAACATTTCATTTTATTGTTTCTAAGCTCATGCTCACATCATGTAAGCCTTAACTTATGGGGGGGTATTAGTGACAAATTCTATTAGTTGTATATTTGTTAACGCTGTTACAACACAGATGTTATGTTTGTTACAACAGTATTTCATTATTGTAAAAACTTTTCTTATATTTATACTGATTATACATGAATACAAAATATACAGTTCTCCCATACAATCTCTGATATTGACTGCCATTAATTCGTGAGGAGAAAATAACAAATTCTTATTCTTCTGGTTGTATAAACATTAAGTTCTACATGCATCAATTCTTCCTTATTTAACTCTTTTTTTCTTTTTTTAGCCATAGAAAAAGCCACCACTTTTCTTTCAATGGTCCAAATGCTAATCATTTATTAATCAATATATTATTAGTGTGATTCAACATAACTTTACTTTAGGTTAGAATTTTTTTATCCAAATAGAAATTATATGACCTAAAATATTGATGGACTGTATAATATAGTGCATCCTTCATTTTAAAATCATGTGAAAATTAATTTCATTCAGCAATATTTGAGCCTTACATCTATAATATGCTTAGAACAATGACCATTTTAATCAACTGATTATGTGATGTCAGTAAAGAAGAGTTGTATTTTTTCTAAAAAGAAACTCAACTAATTGTAGAATTGATTCAATATAAAAAAAAAGGGGGTTTTTACTATGATACACAAATTTGTATCTATACAAATAAAAGTAGAACCGGTAGATTAATCTTTATTTAATTATAACCATAGATTTTTCTTGTATACTTATAATATGTATCATTGGCTGTAACTAAATAAAAATTGATCTAGCAGTTTTAAGATGCATTTATATAGATGCAAACATGTGTACTGTAGATAAATAATTGTTCAAATGAACTCTTCTTTCACTTCATTATTGTAAAGAATACAAAAAATAGAGAAGAATTCCTTATGGTAAAAAATATGTGATCAATGTGTATAATTTTTTTCCTCTCTTTTTTTGGTTTCTTTTTCTTTTTCTTTTTTCGAATTTTAGCCTTTTATTTTAGAGGCATATATATAGCAAAAAAACTAAAATCTTGAATCATGTTTTTTTTTCCTTTTATAAACATAAGACTAGAATGTTTTGAATAGACTTCGAATAATTTTTATGTAATATGAAAAGCACTCAACGTTGAATCAAAATGAAAAGAATAATAGGAATGAGAATCAGCAATTGATTCTTGAGAAGAACATTAAAGTTTGATATATAGTGTAACGATGTTTAATTTTTCTTCCTTTTGAGATTAATTTTCTTGAAGTGCATGACCTTTTTATCACTGTTGAGTGTTCATGAGCCTAAACCAGGACATTTGTGTTATTATAAGCTTCCACAAAGAAGCTATCAACTGAACGCCATTTTCTGCTATTCTAATACTGAAGGAAATGAGGCAAAAATCATTGTATTATTGAATAGAGCAATCTGCTCTCTATACAAATTACAAGCGTATTGGATAGGTACAAGTATAACAAAATAACAAAGTAAAAAATGAATAGCTAAGGTTGTTACAACATAATGTTATACTCTTATCATCCTCCTATAAATTGAGCTAGGCTTGGGAAGACAGTCAATTTTTCTCAAAGAAACTGAAATCATCGCTTGGACAAGGACTTGGTTAAAAAATCTACAACCTATTCTTCGATGGGAATGTATTTGACAATGAGCTGATTTACAGTGACTTTGTCTTGCACGAAGTAAAAATTGATTTCAAGATGCTTCAATCTCGAATGAAAAATTGGTGTGCTAGTTAAATAGGTAGCGAAGAGGTTATCATGCCAAATTGTTGGAGTATAATGCAAAGGATAGCCAATTTCTGCCAAAATGATTGAAACCAATGTAACTCATTCATGGCGTGAGCAACGGAGCGATACTCAACCTTGGCGGATGAGCGAGCCACCATTCTTTGCTTTTTAAAGCTCCACATAACTAAGTTTATGCCAAGGAAGAGACAAAGACCCGAGGTGGACTTCCAGTCATTTAAAGAACCGCCCCAATCAGCATCATAGAACGTTGTAATAGTATGAGTGGGAGAGAGGCACAACAATAAACCATATTGTGCTGTAGATTAAAGAAAGCACACTATGGTTGATGCATGAATTAGGATGCTCGATTCATCGAGTATGAGATATCTGAACGAGTAAAAGCAAGGTACAACAGGCCGCCCATAATGCTGCGATAATGCTTAGCATAAAAAAAGGAAGGAGAGTCTGCAAGGCATAACTGGGTTAAGATACAAAAAGAGTGGCGATACCATTGGCAGTAGTCATAGCTGCCTTGTCTAATAAATCCTTAGTGCACTTCATTTGAGTGAGAAGAAGGCCATCGGATTTCTAAGTAGCTTCAACTCTAAGAAAATAGTGAAGTTTGCCAGGATCCTTGAGAGCAAAAACAGAGCTTAGATAAGTGATTACCTTTTGAATGCTTGTTGAGCAATTTCCTATCAATATAACATCATTGACTTATATGAGGCAAAACATTGAGATGGTGGCTTGATGAAGATAGAAGAAGGAGGGATCCGTTGTTAAACCAACAAAGCCAAACTATTGAATGTGTGATGTTAGTGTTCTGAACTATTGTTACGGAGCTTAGCGAAGGCCATAGAGGGGCTTTTTCAAGTGACAAACATGTGAAGGATATGTATCACTACAAAGCCTGACAGTTGATGCATAAAAAAAATCCTCATCAAGTTTGCCATGCAAGAAGGCATTTGAGACATCAAATTGTTTGATTGGCCATCCATGAGTGACTGCAAGAGGCAAGATTACTCGAATGGTTGCAGGTTTAATAACAGGGTTGAATATGTCTGTAAAATTATTTGTGTGGAAATTTACATTATTAGTTAGGCATTTTACTTTGTTATTTAGTAGTTTTTATATTTTAGTTTTTTTTTTTATTTTGTTAATTTTTTATTTTAATTATTTATTTATGAGTTTTAGGTTATTGAGCTATTGGTTAAGGAATTTGGATAAAAAATTTATGTTTTAGGTGAGAAAATGAAGCTACCATCGCAAAGGACTTATGGTTACAACATTTGAAACTAAGAAAAAGCACGAAGACTTGGTTGCCATGGCAGCCAAGAGTACGGTCGTAGCTGAGAGAAGTGATCAAAAATGTTGTCGATGGTGCTGTGGTCACAGCCTAAGCTGCAGCTGCAACCGAAGATGAGGTTGTGAAGATCAAGAGGGGTGCTGCCATTATAACCTTTTATTGAGCCAAATTTTGATGATGTGACATGACTTATTTTGAAGGCAGCGTGTCTACTCTTTAAGGGGCTTTAAATACAACACTTTAGGGTTGATTTTGGGGAGAGAAAACATAAAAAAAAGGTGTAAGAATTGGAAAGGAACTTAAAAGATATCAAGAGTTGAAAAATTGATTGTAATTATTATGGATTATTTTTATGATTATGTGGGATATTTTTGCATTATGTTAGGCTAAGTTTATTTTGGTTAGGGATTGATGACTTGAACATGAATTAGTTTTTCTTTAATTAATGAAGTTTATTAGTTAATTGCAAACTATGTTTATTGTGCTTATTTCGTGTTGATGCTTGATCGCCATTAGCATAATTAAGATTAAGGTTTTAGGTTGAGAGATCAAAACTTTGATAGATCTATAAACATAGGTTTAAATTGTTTATAGGTAGAGATATCATAAGTAAATTAAATTCCAATTGGGTTTGAGTAAATAAAATTTATAGTTTGATTTAAGGAATTAAGTTTACAATGAGAATTAGGGCTTGATATTCTTATTTGAGAATTATGAACTAAGTTTGGTTAATACTTGAAAGAGATTAATCGATAATTTAAAAATACCCGAGATTTGCAAGATTGATAGACCCATTAATTAAAGTGAACTAAGGATTGTGAGAGAAAATCAATTCATAACCGTTGTGTTCATTGTTTGTTTAATTCATTGTTCTGGAATTTATTTTTATTTTACAAATTTATTTATTTGCTATTTAATTTTCTTTTTTACTTCTCTTAATTGAAAGCCTTAGACAATAAAAAATTAGGTTAATAGGTGGTTAGAACTAGTCTATGAGGGAATGAATATTTACTACTTGTTTGACACCATGCGCTATGGATTTTCAGAAATAAAAATCAACTCCAGGGCATTGATGAAAGCCCTTTGCTACAAGACAAGCTTTGTCTATGTTAATTGAGCCATCTAGGTTGCACTTAATTATGTACACCCATTTGCACCTGATGATATTTTGATTGGAAGAGTGTGGAACAAATTCCCATGTATCATTGGCAATGAAAGCTTGATTCTCATTAGTCATGGCAGTCCGCCCTTGTTAAAACTTGATGGCTTGTTTAAATGTGGAAGGCTCAGTGTTAAAGGTTAGAGTTGACATATATTGGCGAGATTTGAGAGAGTGAGTAGTCATGGGATGGGTTCTTTATGGATTGGGTGGAGGTTCCGGTGCAGGGTTGTTGTAATTAGTAAGGTCAACCACTAAGGATAAATTATCGGGATTATTTTGTGTCTAGGAAGATAAGGGCAAGGTTGGAGGGTTTGTAGTTAGCGTAGGAGATAAAGAAGTAGCAGAGGGAGAAGGTGGAGTTTGAGATGAAGTGGTATTATTGACTAGAGTTATTTAAGACAAAGTGGGAACTTGTAAGAGAATTTGTTGATTAGGTGGAATTGGAAGTAGGAGAACGGTCTTCACCTTGAACTGAGAATGGAAAACCTGTTCATCAAAGACAACATGTCAAGAAATTAGAATTTTCTTGGTAATTAAATCAAGACAATAAAAAATTTTATTTATTTTACTTTAACCAAGGAAAATGCATCTTATGCTTTTGGGTGCTAATCTATTTAGAGCATAAGGCTTTAACCATGGATAGCATAAACAACCAAAACCCCGTAACTCATGATAATTATGATTTAATTTAAATAAATGATGGAATGGAGTATCAAAATTGAGAATAGAGGTGGGCAGGCAATTGATTAAATATATCACTGTATCAAATGCATAATGCCAATAAGCATGAGTAAGACTAGAATGTTGTAGAAGTGAGTGATACCAGTTTCAACAATGTGTTGGTGCTTGCATTCAGCACAACAATTTTGTTCAAGGGTTTTGGGACAAGCTACTCTATGTGTAATGCCATTTTTAAAAAGATATATATGAATTTGAAGCTTGAAATTCACCACCCTAATCAGATAGAAAACTTTTAATGAAGCAAGTAAAAAATTTTCTACAATGTGGCAAAATTTGATAAATGCATTAAGAACTTCAGACTTAAATTTAAGAAAATAAATCCAACTATATTTTCTATAATGATCATAAAACAAAACATAGTAGTGATGACCATCTACAAAAGTGGCAGGAGATGGTCCCCATAAATCTGACCATACTAAATCTAGTGGTCCTAAAACTTGAAACATTGATTTGGAGAAGGGAAGCTTATGACTTTTGCCTAAGTGACAAACTTCACAAAGACTAGATAATTTATTAGAAATAAAAGAAATATTTGAATGCCGAAGAGCTTTTACGAACAATGAGAAGAGAGGCATGACCAAGGTGAGCATGCCACTATTGAAGAGAACACTTGAATGCAGCCTTAATTGGTGGGGATGAAGAATTATGAACATCAAGGAATAATGAGTAAAGTCCTTGATCATTTAGATCGAAAAGTAAATCCTCCATTTGAATGCTCTTTATTTTAAAATGTTGAGGAAAACATTCAACAGAGACTTGATTAGTTTGAGTGAAAGAAGAAATGGAAAGTAAGTTAGCACAAACATTTGGAACATGAAGAACATCAGTAAGTTTAAAAGAATAATTATTTGAATGACAGAGAAAGTTACCAATATGAGCAATTGGGAGAGTATTACCATTTTCAATTGTAATTTCATCAGGACTGGTGTACTCAGAATGAATTGAGAGATTTCCCATTTTAGGTGTAAGGTGATGAGTGGCTTCTGTATCCATAATCCAAGGCTAGGTGGTTTTAGTTATAGAGGTTGATGGTGTAAGATTCATGGACAGCTTGGGATGGACAAACTGAGTAGAAGATGAACGAGGAGATGGGCTCTGACAAGCATGGTGACCTATTCCATTACAATTCTAGCATACTACCGAGGTGGAATCAAAATGGGAAGCACCACTGTGTGGAGAAAATTGACTGCGAGTGTTGTTAAAGAACGATGAGCGAACACAACCTCGTCCTTATTGGTTTCAAAAGGTGCTTCTACCTCGTGAAAATTGGATTTGCGATTGTCACTTTGAATTGAGGGAACAACAACATAAAAGGCAATGGGTGGAACAACACCCTTTGTTTTATTAGCGAGATTAATCTCTTCACTTACCAGTAAACTATAAAGATCATCAAGTGAGAGATCAATGGGCCAATTCTCAAGAGAACGTATAAAAAGGTGATATATTGTTCCCAGTCCATTGGTGATGTCGTGAATGAGATCATTATCAGATATTGACCTACCAAGAAATTGAAGTTGGTCGGCCATACCTTTTGCTCTTTGTACATACTGTGATACGGTTTCACCTATGTCTTTTTGGAGTCGAAAAAGACTAGATGTGATTGTCTTCTAGAGTTTTGGAGCCTGAGGCATAGGCACTTTCAAGATGAACCTAAGCTTGTTGAGCAGTACCTACACCAACAATTTGGGGACTAAAATTCTCAAATATAGACCCAATGATCCAGCTTAGTAGCAACTGATCACATTAGAGCCAATTTTTATAAGAAGGGTTCGGTTGATTGTCTTCTAGAGTTTGGGAAGGTGGCAGGCTGCTGCCATCGATGTGTTTTGCCAAGTCATAACTATGCAATAAAGGCATCAACTGTGCTCGCCAAAGGAGGTAATTTGTTGAGTTTAATCATAAAGGCAACTGGTGGGCAATTTTTGGGGGAGTTTGAAGGTTTGACTGGGAAGTGTTGGAAGGAACTAAAGCTACTTCGGTGTTTGAAGAAGTTGACATGGTAAGGCATGGGTTATTAAACCACTTAGGGCTCTGATACCATGAAGGAAATGAGGCAAAAATCATTGCATTACTAAATAGAGCAATCTGCTCTATATACAAATTACAAGAGTATTGGATAGGTACAAGTATAACAAAATAAGAGCATCTCCAATAATACTCTTTATTCTAAAGAGCGTCTTTTACACAATAAAGAGCATCTCAAAGAATCTTTAAATATAAAGAGTAAAAAAATTTGTACAATTTCAATAGGCTCTTGATATTTTTAATCTTTATTTTACTTTATCCAATAAACATTAATGCTTAATTTTTTTCTTCCTTTGTTTTTACAAAATTTTCCTCTATTTATTTATGAAAGAGAAAAACCTTTTCACTAAAGAGAGAAATATCAATTAATATCTTGCATTGGGAATTTAAATATTTTAGAGTAAAGAGTGAAATTGACTCTCTACATGTAGAGAGCCAAATCAACTCTCTACTTTAAAATAAAGATATAGAGAGTGTATTGAAGATCATTATTTATTGACTCTTCATAGTAAAGAATTTCACTCAAATGAAGAGTCTATTGGAGATGCTCTAACAAAGTAAAAACTGAATAGCTAAGGTTGTTACAACAGAATGCTTTACTCTTATCAAATACTACATGCATGAATATAGCCACTGTATTTAGCATTTCATGAGTAAATTTTGCTTTGGATAGGGAATGAATTTAGCATTTCATGAGTAAATTTTGCTTTGGATGAAACTTGTAATTAAGAAAACTCATCATCTATTAATATAATCAATTCACTTGCGTAAAAATGATTTATCTTTTTTTTCCCTATCCTTATTCATGGAAATAAAAACACAATCATTTCTTTTTACTTAAGAATGAAGTCTTTTTACATTTTTTGAGTTGGAGTTCACTGAAGGAATTGAGCAATATGCACAAAAGGTTCAATGTGATCCTCAGCTTGTTCTAAGAGAGAGAATTAATCAATCCAGAATTATATTCCTTTTTTGAATAATCCCAAATTAAAAAAAAAAAAAAAAAGCAGTGCTTATCAATGGTGTTCTTTTAATAAGTAGAAAATTTTATTAATAATAATTTTAGAAAAATTGAACATGATGTCAATTGTTGACAATACCAGTAAGAATTATAGAGCAATGGTAAAAGGTTGTATATTGAATTAATAGTGATGAATAATACAAGTAGATATACCAAGAGTAGTTACAAAAATAATAACAAATACATAACAAACAAACTATATTCTAGTGTTTATCTCTAATACCCCCCTGCAAGCTTATGGTGGGGTGGAGACTAACCGAAGCTCGGAAAGAAAGGTACTGAATTATTGGCGAGATAATGGTTTTGTTAGAACATCAGCCAATTAATCTAAAGAAGAAACTGTGCCTACTGAAACATGATGAGAAGCAATGAAATTTTGAACAAAATGAAAGTCAACCTCAACATGGTGTGTTCGGGCATAGAACATAGGATTAATAGACGAAAACACAGCTCCAACATTGTCACACCAGATGTGAGGTGTGGAGCAGATAATGACGCCAAGCTCTTGAAGTAAATGAGTAAGCCATTTGATTTTGACACAAACATCAGCAACAGCCTTGAATTTGGATTCTGTGGAGGATCTTACTACTATGCATTACTTTTTAGAATTCCAACTGATTAAATTACTTCCAAGATAAATGAGGTAACCACCAGTAGAGGGGCGATAATTAGGGCAACCGGCCCAATCAGCATCACTGAAGGCTACCAAGTCCATAGATGAACGAGAAGAAAAAAAATAAGCCATTAGAGACCGTACCATTAATATAGAGCAGAACCTTTTTTAATGCATGTTGGTGAGCATCTGGAGGTTTATGCATAAATTGACGAAGTTTGTTAACAGTAAAGGAGATATCTGGCCAAGTAATGGTGGCATACTGAAGACTACCACAGCACTGGCGATATTGTCGTGCTTCATCTGGAGAAAGTAAAGTACCAGTGTGGAGAGAAAGATGAGTACCTGATGTATGCATTTTACGCAAGAGCTTGGACTGAGACATATGCATTTTACACAAGAGCTCCTAGAGATATGCCTGTTCTGATAAAATCATACCATTGATTGTGTAATGAATTTGGATACTTAAGAAGTAATTCAAATGGCCAAGATCTCTCAATTTAAACTCAATAAAGAGTTGTGCAATAATGGATTTAATAATGGCCATTCTATTGCTTATAAGAAGCATATCATCAACATATACTAGTAAAAAGCATTTAAAGCCACCACGATTATAAATGAAAAGAGAAGAATCTGAAGTAGAGACAACAAATCCAATGTGAATTTAGAAATTGCACAATCGTTGAAACCAGGCACGTGGAGCTTGCTTGAGACCATAAAGAGATTTTTGAAGTTTACATACATAATTTGGATAATCTTTATGTACAAAACCTTGTGGTTGAAGCATATAAACAGTTTCTTCCAAAGTGCCATACAAAAAAGCATTACTAACATCTAGTTGCCTAAAATACCACCCCTGAGTGAGAGCTATAGATAAAACGGGCTTGACAACGGGACTGAAAGTTTCATTGTAGTCCAAACCATACTCCTGTGTGAACCTCTTTGCTACCAGGCGTGCTTTTAATCTTTTAACTGTACCATCTGCATGTTTTTTAATTTTGTATACCCATTTATTCCCAACAACATTGACATTGGGAGGTCGTGGTACTAATGTCCACGTTTGAGTATAATATAAAGCAGTAATTTCTTGTGCCATAGTTGCACGTAATTTCAGGAATTTGGAGGCTTAAGTGAAGGAAGTGGGTTCGGTAAGTGGTAGAAAAGGAGAGCTAGGATAGTGAGAAGAAGATATTATAAGTGAAAGTCCATTACTATTGGGTGTAGTAGATGCAGCGTCGTTTGAAATGGAAGATGTTGTGGAAATGTTGATTTTAGGTTTAGGATGGTTATGCAATACCATATGGTGTGTGCACTGAGGTAAAGATATGGCAGTTGAATTTTTGGATGATGGTGTAGTTGCTTGGGTGTATAAGGAAGGATTAGATGTATCAAATGAGGCAGATGGTGGTGGTAGAGTTGAGTTATCAGGTGGGTTGGGTGGATTGGTAAGATCAACAAAGATATTGATCCCGTCTGGATTAAAAAACCGAAGTGGTTTTGGGTTATCTTAATTCTGTTTTGGAGAGATAAGAGAAGGTGAATGAGATAAAGGAGGAGAAGATGTAGATGGTTTTGTAGTAGAGAGAGGAGACGTACCTAATGGAAAACTTGTACGTGAAAAGGATGACGTTGATGAGGTAGAGTCCCGTTGGTTTAGTTTAGCCAACGGTAATGGAGATCGAGTAGGGGAAGGCATGGGATAGCTAAGTTGAAACCATGGTGAATTGGGTGAATTTTGGGCAATGGATGGAATATTGGCGGCAACTAATGTAATTTCTTTGAATGGAAAAATTTTCTCATCAAATTGAACATGTCTGGCAATGTAAATATGTCCAGTTTCTTTATCCAAACACCGGTATCCCAAGTGATATGGAGAATAGTCTAGAAAAATGCACTGTTTGGACCGAAAAAAAAACTTATGTCTGTTATACGGTCGAAGAAGAGGATACACTACACATCCAAAAACTTTGAGAAACATATAATCTGGAGCAGATTTGATTAAGAGTTGAAACGAAATGCCATTAGATAGAGAAGTACTTGGCATGCGATTAATTAAAAACACTACCATTTCAAAGGCATACTGCCAATACTTAAAAGGAGCACCATGATGACCAAGTAAAGCCAAATTGATATCAACAATATTCAAAATTTTTCTTTCTACCGTTCCATTCTATTCATGTGTATGGGGATAAGAAAGATGATGAACAATACCAATTTCCTTAAAATAAGTATGTAGTGGGCAAAATTCACCACCCCAATCTGAATTAAATGATTGAATTTTGCATTGTAACTGATTTTCAACTATTTTTTGAAACTGATGAAAAATTGAAGGAACGTCACTCTTGTTTTTAATCGAAAACAACCAAGTAAATAATGAGAAGTCATTAATAAAAATTACAAAGTATCTTTCACCAATTGAAGAACACATGGGTGCAGGACCCCATACATCAGAATGAATTAAATGAAGAGGTCTAGAACTTTAATTAAATGTCAATGGCAAAGAGATGCAATGCATTTTTCCAAGACAACAAGCTTCACATTTATTGCTAGAGAATTTATTAGATGAGCATGGTAATTGAAATAGTTGAACCAAAGCATGAACTGTTTGATAATTCGGGAGGCCAAGCCAACTATGCCAATCTTCTAAGGTTGTTAAGAAGGCTGCTACACTGTAATGATGTTAACGATGAAGGACATTGTGCAATTTGTAGAGACCCAGATCAATTGAGCCACGGAGAATGGGTTGTTTCATTGCTTTGTCCTTCACAAGGCAATGATCATCGTGAAATTCAAAAAATCAATGATTATCAGTACAGAGTTTGCGAACAGACAACAATGGCTTTGTGATTTATGGAACATGCAAAAAATCTATTAAAGTAAGTGATTTGCTTTTAGAGGGAATAAGAGAAGTACCAACATGACTTATGTTTAGGCCCTTACCATCACTAACAAGAAGTCGATCCTTACCCTTGTACTCTTCTACCAATGTCAAAGAACTCAAATCAGGGGTGACATGATAGGTTCCCCCTGTATCCAGGTACCAAGAGTGTGGAGAAGAATCCAACTGAGACATAGATGGGAAAGCAGAGTTTGTGGGCAATTGCGCAAGATGCGCCTAAGCAAACCGTGATTGGCACTGATTTTCAGTAGTCGAGACAGCAATGTAGGAATTATGAAATCTCCGGCGACACTAAAGAGCGGAATGATTTTGGAATCTGTAGATTTGGCAAACAGGTGAAGGTTGATTGAAACTTCAACCATGACCACAGCCACGCGATGATCATCCACGAGAAAAGGAGTGGGCAGAATTAGAGAAACCACTATTGCTGCGTTGAACAAAGTTGGCAACAGGCAGAACAAGTTATTGTGATTTGAGAAAAAACTCATAAGAAACCAGTTGGCCATGCAAATCATGGAACGCAGGAGGAGTGGGTCATTGTTGAAGTGTTGTGATTATGGGATTATATTCTGCACCGATTTACCAAAAAATAATAGAATTAAATTCAGCATCTGATACTGGCTGACCAACAAGGGTGAGGGAGTCAGCAATGGCTTTAGCTTCATATAAATATTGGGAGATAGACTTGTCGACTTTGGAGAGGTTATGGAGTTCTATGTGAAATTGGGTTTTCTGAGCATGGCTAACAATGCCAAAGGCAGTATTAAGAGCGCCCCAGATAGCAGCAAAGGATGAGAGACCGATTAGGTGAGGATAAATCTCCTCAGTAATTGAGGAGAGCAGCCATGAAAAAAGCATCTAATCCTTAGAGAACCATTGGACATAATCTGGATTTAGTTCTGGTTGTTATGCTTCGGCATTCATTCTTTCTTTAGGAGGACCTAGATCGATGCCATTGATGAGGCCATGAAGGTTGTAAAAATTTAAAAGAGGGGTAAATTGAAGCTTCCACGCAATGTAATTCTTGGAGTTTAGTTTGATGGAGAAGCTTTGGTTAATGTGAGTAGGTGAGTTTGAGGAAGGAAAAAGATTTGGAAGTGAAGTAAAGAGTGAGTGGGAAGAAGAGGTGATGAGAGAAGAAGAAGAAGAAGAATTGGTATGAGAAGAAGAGAGAGTTGTGGAAGAAGGTGATTAACATATTTTTTTATATATTTGCTCCGATACCAAGTGAGAATTATAAAGCAATGGTAAAAGACTATATATTGAATTGAAAGTGATGAATAATACAAGTATATATACCAAGAGTAGTTACAACAATAATAACAAATACATAACAAACAAACTATATTCTAGTGTTTATCTCTAATAATACCCAAGCTAAAAGGTAAGGAGAAGTACTAAAGTTTTTTATTTCTTTTTGAGAAAATTATATTTACCTCCTGAGATTTGACTTAATTCCAACTCTTCTCCCTCTTGTTTGAAAATCAAACATTTACATCCCTCAATTTTAATTCCGTCAACTTTTAAGCCCCTCCATTAGGCTTTTTATATCAAAATACATTTACCTCCCTCAATTTATAAAAATAAAACAGTTTAATCCCTAAGTTCTAATAAAATAAAATAATTTAGTCATTCAACTTTTTAATTATTTAAAATTTAAAATTTCAATACTAACTAAATTTTAGATATGTACACATATCTCCATCAGTATCTTTTTTTGAATTATATAAAATTCACACTAACTCAAAAGTCAAGTTGTAATTTTAATAAATCTATAAATATCCATAAATTTATTTTATATTCAATTTTTACTTATTTTTATTAATTTTTGTTCCAATTAAAATTAGTATTATCTAAAAATAAAGTAATATATAAAACGAATTGCTTAAAAAAAGGTAAAATTAATGAAACCAAATGTAAAAATAAATATAAAATAAATTTAATAAAAATTAATAATTATTAAATTTATAATTTAATTTTTTAATTAAAATTAAATTGGTAAGGACATGTGTAACTATTGAAAATTTAGTAAAAATTATGATTTTAAATTTTAAATAATTTAAAAATTAAAGAACAATAATTTTTTATTAAAATGATAGTTTTTAAAAAATATAAGGAGTAAAATGTTTAGTTTGTATAAAATAGAGGGAGTAAAATATTTTATTCATTAAGATACTAATGGAAAAGTTAACGGAAGGACTAAAATGTTGATGAAATTAAAACTAAGGGATATAAATATTCAATTTTCAAACAAGAAAAAAAAGAGTTGAAATTACATCAAACATGAGGGAGATAAATGTAATTTGCTCTTTCTTTTTTCGTCAATCCTTATACACAAAAGATCTAGAAATCAAAGGAAACAAAGACAAACGTCAATTTCTGAGCAATTGAGGAGATCAAGTCTCTTGAGATTTTCCAAATGGAGGCAGCCAGGTAGTATGCGAAGATTGGTACGCCATGATAAGTCCAATTCAAATATTTGATAGATGGCGTAATCTCCACCAAACTATAACAAAGCGTCACCCTTAAGACTCCAAGATTTATAGCTTTAGATAAGTCTGGAACGCTGACAAGATCCTTGGAGCCGCTAAAATCAATTAATCTCAAATTTTCTAAATCCTGCAAGAAAAGATGTAACACTAAATTAATATGAACTTTGACCCGTTAAATTAGTTGTGGTGGAGGATTTTTACCACCTTTATAATCCTATCTAATTCGAACTAGATTAATGAGAATTAATAGACTTTATATTTTATTAAATCTGTATTTTATTACAATTTTTGTAAATTTTCTATTTAAGTATTGACACATTATTTCTTCAATATTTTTAATATTAAAATTTTTATTTACTGAAAAGTAATTTAATATAAGTTTTTTTAATTTCAGCCAATAATTAAATGATAAAAATTAATTAATTTAATTTTAATTTTTTTATTATATTTCAATGAAAGTATCTAAAAATGATAATTATACTAATATGGCATAAATATTATTTTTAAATAAATTATATGTTCTATTTTTTAAAATATGATTATAGATATAAGACAAATAAAAAAATTAATTAATTTAATCTTAATTCTTTACTTAATAAACTTTAATTTAAAAAGTTTTTAAAAATAATAAGATTCTCATTTTATATGACAATTTAATTCTTCAATCTTAATAACGTTACACCATAATTTAGTAATATATTACAATTTTAATAAAATTTCTATTTGAACAACTACACAACATTTGTTCAATATTTTTATCTAAATAATAATTTAATTTTAAAATTTTGATAGGATTATAATATAATAATCTATTACATTCTCTATAAAATTTATATTTAAACAATATAAAATAATCTTTCAACATTTTTGACATTAATATTTTTTAAATTAATTATTTTGTAAAATTTGTTAATTTTGATTTCAGTTACCACTTATTAAATTTAATTTACTAAGATTTATAAAATTATATTATCTAATATGATTCATATTAGATATATATATATATATATATATATACACACATAACAAAATTACAACTAAAATTTTAATTAATTAGATTTGC
>CATIWM010188007.1:0-11994 GCA_949671775.1 Mallotus repandus
TTCTTTTTCTTTCTCTTTTCTTGTTCTTCCTTCTCCCTCAAGTTTTCCTATTCTCAAACATGGCTAATAAGAGAACGCTACCTCTACCTCCTTGGGACCTTGTTTCTCCCATCCTCACTCCTCCGCGTAGTCATGGATTCACGAAGGGTGACACAATCCCTATTTTGGCAGATTTAAAGAATCACATTTGTTCTCTGGGTTCGGGAGAGCTTAGTATTCAAAATTCCTTGTGTTTATGTTTATTTATCAATTAGGATAAAAAATAGGATCAAATTAGGCAAATATTTATGAAAATTGAGATAAATTCGCGAAAAGCATGTTGTTCTTCGCACTAAAGAGGCATCGCCTCTTCGAGGAGGCAATCGCCTCCTTAAGGAGACAACGTCTCTTGGCAAAAAAGTGATTGCATCCTTTATCAAAAGAATGCGTCGCCTCTTGGCGAAGAGGCGTCGTCCCTTAACAAAGAGTCGTCGCCTCTTGACCAAAAAAGGTTTTTTTTTTCTATTTTCACTTTTTGATTTTTGACTTATCACTAATACCTAGGAATATTTAAACAATATAATACTAATTCTACTCCCTGGTTCTTTCTTGTAGCATGACGCGCACACATTCAAGGGCGCAAGGAACTTTCATGGAGCTCGAGTCTTCTACAATGAGCTCACGGATGACCAACGGGATAGGATCCAGGACACTGGATTTAAAGAGTTTGTTCTTTCTTTGCCAGAGGAGCAAGAGAAGATGGATTATCAGCCTTTTCACACCTTAATGGAGAGGTGGCAAGACACGACTCACACTTTCCATCTCTCGTTCTGCGAGTTGACTCTGGACCCTGTTTCTTTCACTGCTATCACCGGGATTGCATATGCCAGGAACCCCGTTCCCTTTGATATGAGCCTGCATCGGATGAGCCCAGAGATAGTTTCCTACATCGAGCATCTCCTCGGTATGATTCCCGACATAAAAGGGACTCACACGATCAAGTTAGATTCGATTCAGAGTTTCTACACCCGGGAGAGAGCTGTAGCGATGACTAGCCCTCGGGAGATTGACCAGGTGGTGCTGGCTTTCTTGATTTACCTCCTTGGCACCACACTCTTTGCTGACACGGCTAGTTCCCTAGACGTGATGTTCTTTATGCCGCTCCGGGATTTGGATTTAGTGGCTACCTATGACTGGGGTAGTTGTGCTCTAGTATACCTCACCTAGAGCATAGATGAGGTAGTGTATGGAGTGAAGAGATTCTACGGGTTCTGGCACTCTACTTTGGTACTTCCTTTCCCTTACTGATTTATATTGTAAATCTTATCACTATTTACTGACAATTCTATTTTGCAGGTTTGAGGATTGGAGTTGGAGCTGATTGACGGGATATCCCGTGTAGCGGATCATCTCCCGGCCATAGGGAGGTGGGGTGCTAGCCATGTATTGAAGAGGCATCTTACCCAAGTGCATGTTCATCGGGAGCACCTAAATTCCCTTACTCCTGAAGCGGTACCTAAAAAAATAAAAATTCTTTTTTAGTATTCTTTAAATTCTATTCACTTATCTGTTATACTTTTACAGGTACGAAATGATCCGTAGGGACTAGAGAACCAGTGGAATCCTGAGATGGTTCGCTCTATGCCGTTATCCCTACAGAGAGTTCTACTTCGGGGCCCTAGTTGTCGAGTGTGGTATCTCAGTGAGAGAGTGTACAATTAGAACGGCAGGCCCCGAGCACAACGCATTCCCAAGTCTCCTCCTAGGCACCTTTTCTAGACGCATGAGCTGGAGGGTGAGCAGCTTGATCAAGTTGTCGCTGGAGAGATGGCTAATGATCATACCATATAGGTGAAGAGCCAGTATCTAGATTTTGTCCGAACTCACCTCTTGCAGCGAGTCCCCCTGGACGTCGGCTTTACCTCTCAAGTATGTGTTTAACTCTTTGATTGCATTCTTTGAATTATCATGTTCTGATGTGGCCCCCTTGCTCTCAGGCTATGGCTATTGGACCTGCCCGCGTGTTAGACCCCCAGTTCAGGAGAGACCTTCACAGAGGCCTCGCATAAATCAGGGTGGAGAGGGCACCTTGACTAGAGCAAAGCAGCCTAGACCTCCTACTGTATCTATCTCTGACATAGTGGTCGGCAGTCTCATGCACACTCTAGATTCCTTGGTTCAATGTTGGGTCCCTCCAGGAGAGTTATCACGCCAGTTCCTAACTCTGGATGAGGATCTGACACTTGCTTGCATCCCGACTGGTGCCACTCATGTAAGTTTCTTCTTTAGTCCTATTTTCTCAATCATTCTCAGTACTTTTATTAGTACTGATTAGCTTATCAAATATACAAATTCCTTTAAAGCAAGGCCAGTACATGTACTGATTGATTAAGGCCTAGAGGGATTACATGTTAAGCATCATGCAACAATGGAGGGTAAATATTCTTCTTATTCCTACATGTATGCATGCTTGCATGATTTACTCACCTTGTGTTTACTTGATGAGGATTGGGATGAGGTGAGTCAGCCAAGGATTATCGCCCTTAAGAATTAGATTGAGGTGCTCCAAATTAATTAGGATGAGGATGAGGATGAGGATGCCGAGGAGGGAGGTGATGCCAAAGCAGGTGTGGACTCTGAGAGCACAGATTCAGATGCTTCCTAGATTAGGAATTTTTAATTTTTTAGAATAATACATTGTTAACTCTGAAGTTTTAGGAAATTTTTTAATTTTTTGGAACAATATATTGTTAATAATAAAATACTTCAAAATTCAATGACCCTCAATTTTAGAGAAATTTGATGTTTCTGATTGAATGAACTATCATACAGCCAAAATCCTACATTTATAATTAAAACTATGAAATTTCGCAAAAAATCCCCCGTTCTCTGGCGAAGAGGCAATCATCTCTTTGCAAAGGGCATCACCTCTTCAATGTCTGCTCAAGAGGCGATTGCCTCTTAGCTATGAGGTGGTGCCTCTTTGAAGAGGCGATCGCCTCATCAGTGGTTCTGCAGAAGCTTTAAAATCCCTAGTCTCTTCTAAAAAAAATCCTAAATTCCAACTCCGCCATTTTCTCTCCTTTCTTTCTCTAAAACACACTCCAAACCTCCCAAAATGACAGAGAAAAGCTTGCATACAATTCTAAAAAGCTTGAATGGTGAATCATGGTTTAAATTAGAGCCATTTCATCTCTCTATCTTCCGATCTTTACATACTAAGAAGATCAATTTCTCATTTCTTCATGTTCTTGCTCAATTTTAGGATCCCTAAAAATATGTCTTCAGGTTCAACACTATGGAGCTATGCCCCCTACTAGAGGAGTTTGAGGCTATCCTCGGTTCTTAGACAGATTCTGCTTATCAAATTGTAATTCCTTAGGTTAAAACTCTGGATTTACATTCTATACAGTATCAAATGGCCCGAATGTTCAACTTTTCACCTCAGTCTTCACTTCGTCATATTTTTAACACTGAGATCTTAATAGAATCTCTTCTAGAAGTGATAGTGGCAGTGGATAACAAGAAAGCATATTAGCTTCGAATGTTGGCCTTTTGCATGTATGCTCAGTTTCTGCTTATTTCCGCTTCTGGTAATGGTGATTCTAAGATTCTACATATCCTGGAGTAGGTGGAAGCAGGCCTGGACCTTTTTCCTCTTATACTAGCTGAAACAATCATTAAGTTGGACAACCTTGCTGACTCTAGGGGCTTCACTGGGAGCCCTCTGTTACTGGAGGTTTGTTTTCTTTCCATTCTCCATTTACTGCCCCTTTCTTCTAGAATTCTTTACTTTTCGCATTTATAATCTGCATAGGTATTGTTTCAAGAAAAACTGAGGCTACTCGAACCTTCCAGAGATATCATACATTACAAAGCAAAACATTGTCGCACTCGAAGACTCCATCCTATTCCAGCAGATGTTCAGAGTTGGTTATCCACTTTTCCTAATACTCTGATCCAGTGGATGTGCCCATGGTAGAGGTTACAGCATGTGACCATCTGGTCTTACACTTATTGTGCTCTTGTAGCTGGCCTTCATTTTGCTACTTTCTACAATTCGGCTTGGCTTTACAGGCAGTATGGACAGAACCAATTAATCCCTGAGCTGGTACATGAGTTTGTGCTAGGGCCTCTCACTCGTAATTTTCTAGATAACTTGGCTACAAGTTGGCCTTGGAGGACCATTCAGAGGTATACTGACTACAATGGAGATCAGTCAATTAATGAACAGTATAAGACATGGGTTCAATTGCAACAAACAGAAATGGATGAATTTGTTATTAACAGAAGGATGAGGGTGTTACAGGCATCGAGTGCCCAGCGGGTTCAAAAGAGAAGAAGATAAAATTAGCTTATGTAATTTAATCTTTATCACTTTTTTATTTAATGGAATTTCCTTTTTAGTTAAACAACGTGTAAAGCATTTAATGCAACGTTCAACAATAATGAAGGCAATCCATTCCATTTAATCTGAACACAAAGTGACTATACATTTTTGCTTCTTACATATCTTCTGTTGTCAGTTGGTTTGCCCTTGCAAATTTTTCAACTAACTATTTTTTCCTCTCTCTCCGCTTTTCTAGGTCCTTAATTTTTGCCTCAACTGCCTCTTTCGAGGTTTTCAATCCAGCAGGACTTTTTAATTTTTTCATTTTTCAAGTCTCTAACTTTTACCTGGGCAGCCTCTTTTGAGGTTTTCTCCCTAGCAAGACTTTATAGAAAATATTTCCTCAACTTGTCTAGGTTAATAGGCTCTCTGAATTCATTCCCTTCTAAGTCAGATATGATAGCAGCACCCTTGGAGAATAGCTTTTTGATCAAATACGGCCCTTCCCAATTCAGCATAAACTTTCCTCGTGGATCCGTCATAATTGGCCTAGTCAGTTTTAAGACCAAATCACCCTTTTTAACCTTCCATGGCTTAATCTTCTTGTTGTAAGCTCGAACAATTCTTTTCTGATATAGTCGCGAGTGATATATGGCCTTCACTTTTTTCTCATCTAGCAATGTTAGTTGTACTAGTCGACTCTTTACCCATTGATACTCAGGGATTTTAGACTCTAAAAGAGCCCTTAGTGACTAGATTTTCACCTCCGCTGGCAATACCTCTTCACATCCATACACTAGAGAATATGGAGTAGCTCTGGTCGAAGTCCTAGCAGTGGTTATGTACCCCCATAGTGCGAATTATAGGTAATAGGCCCAATCTTTATAATTCTCCAATGTCTTGGCCAAAATCCTCTTCACATTCTTATTCGCGGCTTTTACAGCCCTATTATCTTGTGGTCAATATGGAGAAGACTTATGATGTTTAATTTTGTATTCCTCCAACAAAGTAGTGATCTTAGCTCTAAATTGAACACCATTGTCGGAGTCAATGTGATGTGGCAATCCATATCGGCAGATTATATTCTCCTCTATAAACCTTGCCATTTGTTTTGACCCAACCATGGTGAATGATTCTGCTTCGACCCACTTACAAAAGCAATCGATTGCTACCACAATGTACCGATGCCCGTTGGAGGCTTTTGGCCTCACTTCCCAGATGATATCGATTCCCCAAGCTATAAACGGCCATGGAAAAGTCAACCCCTGAAGTTCCATAGAAGGTTATGGCATTTCTTTATATATTTCACACAATATGCTTCCATGGTTAGCCAGAAATAACCTTGATGAGTTATTTTCTTAGCTAAGACTATCCCGTTCATGTGTAGTCCGTATACACCTTCGTGAACCGCTTCCATAATCTTTTGGGTCTCAGTCCTATCAACACATCTGAGGTGTACTCCTATCGGCATTCTCTTATATAGCATCCTGTTATGGCTGATGAACTATCGGGATAGCATTCTCAGGGACATCCTTTCTTTTCTATCAGCATCATCAGGGAATCTCCCTATTTCTAGATACGGCTATAAATCCAGAAATCAGGGTTTCTCTGTGGGGTCAATCAGTATTATTTTGATCTCTTCATAACAGGGAGTTCGAGATTTTACCAAAATGAGAGGTTTGACTATTGTTTGTTTCTCCCTTTCCTATACTAAAGCCAAGGTGGCTAAGGCGTCTGCTATATGATTTTCTTCTTGTGGCAAATGTACAACCTTGCACTGAGCGAAGGATAGAAAAACAGTAATCGCATAATCTCAATACAATTTCAACTTATCTTATTTGACTTCCCATTGTTTGGAGATCTGCTTTACCACTAACATTGAGTCTCCATACACCGTGATCTCATTTGCCCCCACATTCCGGAGAGCTTCCAAACCATAAATGCAGGCCTCATACTCTGCTTGATTATTGGTGACCTCAAATTTTAATCTTCTAGCCATTGGGATCATTTCTCCTCCTGGTGAGATTAGAATTATACCTATACCTGCTCCCTTGCTATTGACGGCCCCATCGAAGTACATTTTCCATGTCTGGATTTCGATTACCACTAGGTGTTCATCTGGAAACTCTAACTGCCACTCCTGCCCATCATCTACTAGATTCTGTGCCAAGAAATCTGCCACCGCCCTTCCTTTTACCACTTTATTTGCCACATAAT
The DNA here is from genome assembly GCA_949671775.1 of Mallotus repandus. Lineage (NCBI taxonomy): Eukaryota > Viridiplantae > Streptophyta > Magnoliopsida > Malpighiales > Euphorbiaceae > Mallotus > Mallotus repandus. Next base: position 6,527 of record CATIWM010188007.1, read on the forward strand.
CTATGTCGAATTCTATGAGCAAAACTAACCATCTGGCCAATTTTCCAGTTAGCAATGGAGTTTGCTGGAGATATCTGAGTGGATCATGCTTTGAAACCGCTTGAACCCTGTAGGATTGGAAGTAATGTCGAAGCTTCTTGGTCACCCAAATCACTACTAGTCATGTTTTCTTTACGAGATTGTAGTTAGACTCGTATGGTAGAAGCTTCTTGCTTAGGTAATAGATTGCACGCTCAACCTTTTCCTCACCCTTTTGAGCTAACATTGCACTTATTGCCTCTTTCACGATGGTGAGGTAGAGAATCAACACTTTACCCAGTCTCGGTGGCTGCAAAATTAGGGGATTCATCAAATAATGCTTGATAGTTTCGAAACCCTACTAACACTTGTCATCCTAAACAACTGGTTGATTTTTCTTTAAGAGCTTAAAGATGGGTTCGTAGATAGTGGTCAGCTTGGCTATGAACCTACTAATGTATTGCAGTTGTCTGATGAACCCTCAAACCTCTTTCTTATTCTTAGGTACAGGCATTTCTTTGATGGCTCTGACCTTATCTAGATCCACTTCAATCCCTTTCTGACTGACAACGTGCCCTAACAACTTCCCAGATGTTACCCTAAAAACACACTTCTTCGGGTTAAGCTTGAGGTTATATTTTTCTACTCTGGCTAAGAACTTGTTGAGAGCTTCAAAATTTTCTTCCCCCATTGGAGACTTCAACATCATGTTATCTACATATATCTCAATCTCTTTGTGAACCATGTCATGTATCAATATGGTAGCCATCCTCTGATAAGTGGCCCCTGCGTTCTTCAAACCAAATGACATGACTAAATAGTAATAGATGCCCCATTTAGTGGTGAATGAAGTCTTCAGCTTGTCTATCACTACCATCATGATCTGATTGCATCCCGAGAAATCATCCATGAAAGAGTATATGGTGTTGAAAGCCATACTATAGACTAAGGTGTTAATATGCGGTAAGGGAAAATTTTCCTTTGGGCAAGCCTTGTTTGGATCCCTATAGTCCACACACATTCTGACCCTTCCATCTTTCTTTAGAATTGGGAAAATATTAGCCAACCACTGGGTATCGTCGACCACCTCTAAAAATTTTACTTTTAGCTACTTTTCCACCTCTTCCTTGATCAGGAGAGCCCATTCCAGCCTTAGTCTTCTCTTCTTTTATTTTACCAGTGTGACATGAGAATACATGGGGATTCTATGCTCTATAATCTCTCTGTCAATCTAGGACATATCCTCATAACCCCAAGCGAATACTTTTTGTCTTCTTTTTAGTGTTTCTTTCATTTTTTCTCTCTCCTTAGGAGTTAAGTCAGAAGGAAGAAGTATATTTTAAGGGTTATCGCATGTGTCAAAATTAAATGATTCGGTTTGCACCGAATTAATATCGAACATATACATGAAATGATCGTCACACACAGTATAACCATTAGGAAGAACACCGTACAAATAAGCAAAGTTATATTTTATTGCATTAATTTTAGAAAAGAAAACATTGTCAGGTTCAAATAGGTTATAAAGAGAAATGTCAATATCATCATAGAAAATATCCATGATAGAATCCAACACATAGGATTCAAAGTCTTGTTCCTTCTCCTGGTCGGCAACGTTATTTGATTCCGTTGCAGGGACATCCTCCTCGGGTTCTGGAGACAACACCAATTCTTCCATCAATAGTTCCTCCTTAACAACTTCACTAGTCCCATTCACCTGTTCAGAGAAGATTCCAAAGCTGGGGACCAGTTTTTTAACAATCATTAACAGCTCAGGAGCTCCTTGGTATGGATAACTAGCAACTTCTCCCTCAAAATTCTCCTATAATCCCTTCTTCTTTTCAGCCTTAGCTTTGGACTTTCCAATCTCTTGATAGCCTAACCCATGCTTCAAAACAGGGACCTTCGGATCAACAAAACTCGACGAACCCTGCTGATTCTTCCTCAGTCCTAGTCCGGGCATAAAATTCATACTTTTCATCATACTGACTATCTTTAGGTTCAGCTCATCTTCGTAGATCATACAAACCTCGAAGCTCAAACTAACTGGAATCTTATTGGGAGCTAACTTGAGAGCAGCAACGGCGGCTTCAGTCTCTACTGAAATGGTTACAACCTTTCTTTCAAGTGGAAACTTGATTTTCTGGTGAACTGTCGAAGGGACTTCTCCCAAAGGATGAAACCATGGCCTCCCTAATAGCATAGCAAACATGACAGGGATGTCTAGTACATGTAAGTTGACCCAAGCTTCAATTGGTCCTGTCTTGATAAGAGCTCTAAAGGTTTCCACTACAAGCCTTTTCGTATCATCTTAGGCCTTAATGACCACCTCGGAAGGCTTGAAATCAGCTTCAGTTAATCTTAGCTTTTACAAAATCTTTAAGGGATACACATTAATGGCAGATCTGTTATCCACCATCATGCAGCAGGTTAATTTTCCTTTGACTTCTGCCTTAATAAACAAGGCCTTGTGGTGGTCCCTCCCCTCTAACGGTAAATACTTATCTGTAAACATTGCTAATCCAGGAGGGCTTTCTATCAATGAACAGACCATCTATTTGGGAGTGTGGTTTGATGGAATCCTTTTACCGTCTAAAGCCAAAACTAGTGCCTCCCTATGGGCTTTGGAGTTCATGAGTAACTCCCAAACACTAGTAAGAGTTATTTCGTCTCTTTGGCTTCATCGGCTTTCTCTTTCTCTACCTTTTCTCATTCTTCCTCCACTTTCTTTGATTCTTCTTGTGAGTCTATTTGCTTTTCTTCAGACTCAACATATTTCATTTCTCCCTCCTTTTCCTCAAGTTTTTCAACTGGTGGAATTTTTTTTCTTCCTTCATTCTTCCACAAATCAAGAGCTCCGCCCTCTTCATCATCAGAGCTCCATATGTCTAAGACATTTACCTTGACCTCAATAGGCTATTTTCTCAGACTTAGGCACTTTAATTAAGGTTTTGGTGGTGCAGATGTGGTATCAACAAAGGAGTTCAAGACTTGCTCCTCAGTTAAACCGGTGTTTATCATGACTATGGATTGATTTGGTGGTGGCATGTTTCTGTAATTAGGTAGGGGGTTGTTTCTAGTGTTTGGTTTTCTATTTTTGGGATCGGTGATTTTGCTTGACTCAATCAAATCTTGGATCTCGTGTTTTAAATAAGTTCAGTCGTCAGTGTCATGTCCAATGTTCTAGTGGTATTTATAATACAATTTCGGGTCAGCATTGGGGAATGGTGGTCTTTATGGTAGAGGTCGTAGTAAGTTATTCTCGATTAGTTTCTCTAAGACGTTGGAGAGAGGTCTCCCTAGATTAGAAAATCTTTTAGGTTGTTGGATAACATTGATTTGCACATTACTGCTTGAACTTATCCCACTACTGGATCTAGTCCCTTCTCTACCAGAGGGTCTCCCGGTGAAAAATTTCTTATCTTGCACCAAATCTGACTCTTTTTGTACCCCAAACTTGTGTAGCTCTTCAACATTTTTGATCTCTAAGTCTCTTAACTTTCTAGAAAGCATCGAAATACAACCCTCTATCACTATTTTCAACTGATCTGATTCTGCTGGTCTATGCTTCATCTGAGATAACTTCCCTCTCTATCTTGTCAAATACTCAACAAAGGACTCGTTGAACTTCTGCTTTGTGTTTTGCAGGTCTCTTAGAGAGACCTCCATTAGAGTGTTTAGGCCGTACTGCTTAATAAGTTTGGTTTGTTTAGCCATTTCTGTTTTAAACTATTATGGATCAAAACTCATAGATGTTGTTTTTTTTTGACATTCTGACTAAACGACCGATGTCGGAGCGAGTCCAAGTTAATGACTGGTTTGAATCTATATATGCAATCACTATAAGTTAGAAACATGCATGGCATGTATGCATGATATGCAGGTTTACTTAATTATTTTAGAAGGAAAATAATCACTTATTCACATATAACACGTAACAAGACAAAGCTCTTCAAGCGGTATCTCCACCCTTATTTCTCCTACACGCGTATTCAATGGTGAGTTCCTTTTCCTAGGATTGTTGGTTTGGTTTTGATTATCAACAGGGGACATCAAAACTGACGAACATAACAAATCTCTCAAGACGAAGCATGCAAGTAGTAATTCTTTTGTAATAAAACCAAAGTCCATGTTTAATGGACCGTAATAGGCATGAAAGGCCTATCTTGGCATAGGCCATAGTAGGCATAAAAGGCCCAACTTGATATAATCCATTTGTAATGGGCTTAGATTTTATTGCAAGAATTGCTATATGGCATAAAACACATGCAGCTGGAAAAAACCTTAGTGGATGTTGCTAAGTCATTACATGAGTTAAGTCAAGAGTAACAAGCTCTGGCTCCCACAGCTATATACATCCATTTGCGTCTCCCCACTCAAGGGTTTGCACGACGGGAATAGTACATGCCGTGAGTGGCAATAATCAAATACTTTACCACCAGATTTGAGTGAAACACAGGCAACGAAGTAAAGATTATTGTCGGGTCATTTGGGACTTGTGTGAAAAGTGTAGTAAATGCAAAAAAATGCAAAAAAAATAAGGAAATAATCAAGGATGATAAATTACAAAACACAAAAATCAGTTTCTCTATCCCTAATGGAGTCGCCACTATAAGCGGCGGGGTTCAGCGTGCGTTCAAGTGTTGGCGACCACTGCACTGTGTTAGCTTAGGGCCTGTTAGGAAATACAAGATGGGCTTGGGCCCATATCGGAGATAGAGTCGCCACCTGGATGAAAACCAAGACACACTTTACGGCAACTAAATTCCATGGAGGTACCCAAAAGTCTTCATTAGAGATCGGATTCAGAAACTAGGTATGGGCTTTTGAATGCCCACCCAACCTTGCGGTTGGCCTCCGTGTGTACTTTGTATTTTATTACTTTTTTATTATCGGGTTAATTATAAACGCTTCCAATTTTTATAATTTCATCCAAGCTTGCACATTAGTTATTTTGCATGCTTATTACCTTGCACTGGTTACAAATAAAAATAAATATTACAAACATTCATTCAAAACAAACGGGAATGGAATTAGGGATTACAATAATTTACACAATTACAATGATGTTGAATTCAAATATAACCTCCCAAAAACTAATTAACTCACTAATTATTTAGTGAGTGGAAGTTACAAGGAAACCTACACCAAACACGAGTTTGTTTGACCTCAAAATAAACAATTTTTATATAAAAATAAATAAATAAATTTACATGAAGTAGGTATGAATATTCATTTAAACATGGTTTACTCCTTTAAACAAACATGTAAGTATAATAATCGCCTGCAATACTTAAGATATTAGGCAACATGTTTGTATTGGATACCAAAAATATACCAAAAAGCTACTTAAAACAAAGCAGATTTATGCAGGATTCTAGTCGAGGGGCGACCGTCTCCTGGGAAGAGGCGTTTCCTCTTGGACCTCTGTTCAAGGGGCGATCGCCTCC
>CATIWM010188018.1:0-64918 GCA_949671775.1 Mallotus repandus
GGGGGGGGGGGGGGGGGGGGGGGGGGGGGTAGAGACCCTAATTTATAAGGAAATGTGCCTAAAAAGTGTGAAAAATAGTGAAAATGTGCGTGATCACACCCTTAGAATGCTTGATCACAGGGCGCATGATCATGCATTTTAACGCATGATCACGCGCTCTTGTACTCATCATGCAGCCTTCCAGGGCTCCGATCGTGCTGCTTTAAGGGTGTTTTTTGAGGTTATTGGTCTTCCAGACGCGTTTTCGAGGTTCATTTCATCAAAATCAGCTTCCATTTTCACGCATGAACAAAATATGTTTGTGCATGATCACGCGCTGCAAATTCGCTCACACGCTACTTCTCGGGGTTATGCGTACTATTCTAGGGTCACTTCTTGAAGTTTTAAAGGCCTACGGACGTGCTTTCAAAGTCCGTTTTTGTGAAAATCAACTTTCAATTTTCATGAAGTTGAACTTTGGTCTCATGAATTGAACATCAGTCTGATGAGTTGCTCGTTTTGAGTAATGTTTGCTTAAAATGTGTGACTCACCACTCTAATTATTCGTATTTCATGAAATTGGGGTATAACTTAATGATTCAAAGGTTAATTTTGCTTGGTTCGGTCTTTTCAGATTTTTGGCACACTTTAGATGCGGTACGAATGAATAGACACTTGTCATATTCAGAGAGATGTTTTCATCACTGGACCTTTTTGGGGACAGTCAAAATTTGATGTATGACAATAGTGATGGCAGATTCATGATAGCCTTACAGTGCAATTTCTTTGGTAGTTGGTCACCTTTATTAGCAGAGACCATCGATTGTAGGGATGCTTTGAGTTAGCTCAAGAGCAAAGGTTTTTAGCAAGTGGGGGTAGAGCTTGACTACCTTCAACTAGTTTGAGCTCTGAATTGTGATACTCTAGATTCTTTAATTTTTGGTTTGATTGTTAGAGATTATAAGTTTTTAATTCAAGAATGTGCTAGTTGCAAAATTTACTTTGTTTCGAGATCAACGAACTAAGTAGCTCATTTCATTGCACGAACTGCTAGTTCTGTGTCTAATTATCTTTTAACTTTTGAGGATTGTCCTTATTTTCTTGCTGTTGTATTGGCTTTTGATTTGGTTTAATGCAATCTATCTTTATTTCAAACACAATATTTAGTTATGAAATTTTTCTAAATAAAAAATGTTAGATTTTAGATTTAGGGCATTCATGACAAGTTGATTCGATCAATGCACTTAATATTAGTTGATTTTTAAATGCATTCCATCTTTTATCCAATATCATTGTTATTATAGGACTATATGCTAGAAGATTGAATAAAGACACTAATCTTATTTGAACAAGATCTATATGAATGTATCTATAATCTTCTTTTGATTTATCAACTATTTCTCTAATTTTGGTAACATTGATAACAAGTACATCCATTATAGGTCATTAAAGTAATAATTAATTGTTCATTTTCTACTGACTTTATAGACAAAAGAAATCATAAAACTTTTTTTTAAAGCATCTACCATTATACCAAAACTCCGTCTGTCAGGACTTCTTTGTCTATTTGTTCTTTCATTAGAATATAGGCTATAGTAGGTCCAGTGTCTTTGCACATTGAAGATCATATTGGCTTTCGACAATTTGTAGGCACTTGTTAAAGTATAATTACCAGATCTGATGAACTTTTGCATTAAGTTCATATTTAATCAACGCTATTCAATATAGACTTATCGTTATGATATGATGACATTTTGCAGTAATACAAATACAAATCAAGTTTCTATCTATATGGTTTCTCCAAATCCAAAAATTAAGAATTATAGGTTTTTAAAGGGCTCATGGAAAGAACTTTTATATATTTTATTGTTTCTAATATTTCTTTAAACAAAGTATACTCACTCTCTAATATCTCGATATGGTCACTTAAATTTTTAATGTTTTATGACAAAAAATGTTATGGGTATTCTTTTCAAATTCTATCTATACATTATTCTCTTTCTCTCTCTAACCTTTGCTAATATATTTATTTGCAAATGCTAACATGAAAATCCAAGTTGAGTAAAAACTTTATATGGCATAAGATTAAATAAAATAACCACTATAAAATTAATCCACTCAAAAACCAAAAAATTGTTAATGCAGAAAAGAAAATTTAGTTGCAATAATAGTAATATCAAAATTTCCACTTGAAAAACAGCCTTTCAAAATCAATATTTGATTGGAGTAGGGGTGTGCATCGGTCAGTTCATTGTTGGAGTGGTAAAATATTATCAATTTTTTGAAGTCATATGGTACATCGAACCGAGCCAAAAATACAGAAATACCATCGGTTCGGTATACCGATTTATTCAGTCTTTGTGGTTCGGTTGATCGGTTTGGGTTCAATTGGGTCCAAATAATGGGCTGGGCCAGAAAATAATGAAAAATAAATATTTTTACTAATTTGGGTGAAACCCAATATGTGTTACATAATAAAAAAAACAGTGGGGCCAAGCCCAATGTGTGCAATATAATTATAAAATATTTAAAGCCCCTAATGATCTAACATAATTACATGAGGCTATTTTCTATCTAACTTTATGTACAATTATAAAACCATATAAAAAAAATTAATTGAAGCTAATAAGCAAAACTTAAATGCTTCCACTTCTAAGATACCTGGCTTCAGCAAAAATTTAGAAGCCAAAATATAAAGGTTCCACAAAAATTATATGCAAAAAGCCTGGATATCATGCAAAAAAATATCTAATTACAGACAGACATAGCTTGAGTGCACCCTAAAGCTTACAATTCCTATAATTTAACATAAATAAAACAACATAGAGTCAGGAAACAAAACTAACTGAAAAGCAAATTAAAAAACAAAGGAAAAAGGGTTCAGCTGTCAAAAGTTTTCAAGTCATGTCCAAATGGCACTAGAAATTCTTGCAACAAGGAGATGTCACCTAAGAAAAATCAGTAAACACATTCACACAATCTACGTAAAACTTAGGTGGAAGCTTCATCATGGCCCAAAAATATTCATAGAAATGCAAATAAGCAAAAAAAGAAGTAGAAGTAGGATATAATAAAGTAATAATTGAAATGTAGGTTGAAAGAAAAGAAATGCAAAGTGAGCTGATGTATGAAATGTATAATTGAAAAGCAGGTAAACAGAAATGAAATGCAAAGTGGGCTCAAGTAGGTTGTATTATAATTCATTGTAAAAATGTGGCCTTAATTTCTAGTAACAAAATACATACTACCAGGAAATTAAAGCAAGCACGTTTACTTCTCAGCTTCTTGTAGGTAGAAGTATCATCATAGCCCATAGAAATAATTAAACACTGGCAACTGAAGGTCAAGCACATCAGTATTATTGTTTAACAAGGTTAAACTCATGCAACAACAACACTAGGAACTGAAGGTCAGCAACTTTAGTGTTACAATTTATTGTGTTTAAACTCATTCAATAACAACACTAGCAACTGAAGTCAAGCCACTTCAGTGTTGGCCAAATAGCACACATCACAGAGCATAGGTAGAGCAATTTAAGCAAATAACACATTCCCAGAAGTCAACAGTTAAAGTAGTTAATGATGCCAGTTAAAGTTTACTGAAATTTCATGTTAAATGGCACTTGATGATCCCATAGATGGGCCCATGCCAACTTAAGGTAACTCTCAGAAATAAAAAATAAAATTATTAAATCAAAAAGATTATTAGAAGCAGAATTAAGAACATTTGAATAATTAATAATCCGACCAATTTGTAGTAAAGTACCTTTCTCAAACTTCTCAACTTCCTCTAAGGACTTTTTAATTGAGATTGGAGTTTTAGACATTCTCAGCCTTTTTTAAGAACATATTAAAGCTTCCACAAGTTTGGAAGTTAAAGAAGTTCTAAAATAATCAAGCACCCTCCCTCATGTGCTAAAAGCAAATTCAAATGCAACTGTGGATATTGGCACAACTAACACATCACGTGCTAAAGTAGATAAAATAAAAAATCTCTCAAAATTAAGCTTCTATCATGATAGAATGTTAAATGAGCCATCCTCCTCAATGATGGACTCGGAGAGATAGATATCTAACTCAAATTTTTTGCTCTCACCAATTCCAAGTTCCATCTTGTGCTTCTTAAATTTGGCTTTTAACAAGGAAACTAATTTCCCAGATTCTGCATAAGCAGTTTCAGTGGCATCAATTAGATGTCCAGATAGTGAAGAAGATTGAGAAGGACATTTTCAAGAAGTAGAGTAATCATCAAATAGTTCAAACAAGGCAGCTTTAACATTAGAGTACATGCTTCTATCCACAAAATCCCCATAAATCTGATTCAGGGATTACTTTTTGTGTTCCATCTTGTCTCTAGGATCAAGCACATTTGCAATAAAAATAAGTAAATTCATCTTTTAAGGATCCCCCAGTACTTGTCAAATTTGGCTTTCATGGAAAAGCTTATAGATCTTTTACTAGCATCAGTAGAACATTACCACTCATTTAAAAATATAGACAAGATAAAAAATTTCAAAGGAAAAAGTTTGTAGTAACATACTAAGAACAAGAAATTCTTAGACTCATCTCAAAATGATAATGTAAAAAATCAACAAGTTGCTTAACTGACACCCAATCCACAAAATCAGGTACATAATCCCCTAAATTAGCTCTAAATGTATGCTAGCAGGTGAATTCCTAATATATCTCACAGTTTCTCTAACCCTTTTAACAGATAGGCCAACTTCTTTTAACCCCTCATTGACAAGTAAATTAAGGATGTGTGCAATGCATCCCATGTGGAAATATTTGATTTCGACAACATATGTGCCCCAAGACATTAATTTTTTCTTAAAAAAACCAAGTGCAGTGTCATTTGAAGATGCATTATCTACTATCAATGTGAAAATATTTTTTACACCCCAATCTAGAAGACAATTTTCTAAACTTTTTGCAATATACTCACTCCTATGAGAGATAACATGGACAAATGAAATTAAATTTTTTTGTTGAGCTTCCATTCTGAATCAATGTAATGAGTTGTAATGCATATGTAGTTTATGCGTTGAATTGAAGTCCAAGAGTCGGTTATGATGCTGACTCTTTGACTTTAGCAGTGACTCATGAAAACATTTTTTAATTTAAGCTTTGCATCTAAATATGCATTATAACAATCTCGATTAACTGTCCATTTACTATGTTTCTTAAACCTAGGACATACAATAAACATAAACTATTTAAATCCCTCTCCCTCAACAAATTTAAATGGCAGCTCATCAACAATGACCATGTTTGACAATGCAATCTTAATAGATTCATGATAAAACTTCCAAGTCCCCATCACACCTAAACTATTAGAACTATGCATATAATGTTGAAGAGTTAAAAGACTCTATCTACTATCCTTAGGGTTAGGGTCTTTCCTACAACTCAACATATGATTTCTAATAGATGATGTACCATTTTTTTTACTGTAAGCATTCAAAGATTTAGCATAGTAAATACATCTAGTTTTTACCAACTTCCCTTGCTCAATGATTTCGTCAAAGTGCTCCCATTCCTTACTTCTGCTATTAGTGTCCTTTCTATTTTTTTCATTTTTAGCAACTTCTGGTTGATTTAGGGCTTCCACCTTTGCAGGAGCAAGATTCAGGGTCTCAACACCACCAGTAGCAAATGGACTACCACTGGCAGCTCCTGCTTCTATTTCCATCTACATAATTTATATGCAATTAAAACAGAAGAAGATGAAATGAATCAAAGCCAAAGTAAGTAGTAGTTACAGATGCTATCATAAATTTACAACAACCAAAATAAATTATTCGTAGCAAAATTAAAATAGAATTTTTAAAAATGTATTTTGGAATTCTCTTTGACTCAAATGATTCAATAAAAGCAATTTTTTAAAAAATAATTTAAATAAATTAATCAAACAGAAAGAAAAAATTTATTTTCAATGAAAACAATTTTTTAAATAAATTTTAAATAAAATTATTTACATAGAAAGCAAACATTATATTTTTAATAAAAGCAATTTGAAAAAAATTAATAACATTAACTACACAGAAAGTAAACAATATATTTTCAAAAATCAAAGTAACAAAAAATATCAATATGATATTTAAAGACTTTGACAACAAATTAAAAATTTTACCTTTTTAATGATGAGTGTTGATATGTTTCTTTGACTTGATTAGTATTGAAATTATGCAACTTCCACCAATAAGATCAACCGATGGTTAGATCTACACCTTTGGGGCTTCCACCAATAAGATCTCTCAAAGAGATAAAAAAGGACTTTGAAGATCCAACCAAAACAGTCAATTTCTCCAGTATAACATGTAATAAATACAAGAACAAATACAAAATCCATCAATCTCTAATAAAATAAGGCAAAACAATTACCCAAAATTTTAAAAAACCTTTAGATCTAACAAAAGCATTATCATATCTAGTAAATTTGATACCAAATCTTGTTGATCCGGCTACAAAAGGTCATTGCATGTCGATTTCATCACTATCAATTTTAAGTTTTAAACATTTACAGTAATAAAAACAACAACAAAATAATTAAAGATTATTTATTTATAGATCAAATACCAAGTCAGAGAGATTGCAAGGAAATAATGAAATATATAGATTATAGAGTATGCGTCTCTGAGAAAAAAAGACCAATAAAGATGAGAAAATGAGAAACAGAACACAGACAACAAAGAGGTTAATTCTAGAGTAAGAGCATAGGCAAAGCTAGACCGGAGAATACAGATGAATGGCAGCGAGATGAAGGGCGAGGGTTACAAGGTTAAAGTATAGGGTTATAAGAGAGAAGAGGACTGGAAAGTTTGAGAGATGGAGAGAGACAGAGGGGAGGCAAGAAATGAGAGAGTGAGTGAATAAAGAAGTATATATAGGGGACGATATTTTTTAGGATTAGGGTTAGGCCTAATACGATGTCGTTTTATGCCTTAATATAAATACTTTGGTTTTTTTATGTTTCCTCCTTTTTTCAGTTTTATAAAAGAGGAGAGAAATTCGACATTTTGAAAGATAATGATGATGCTTGAATTATAAATAAAATGTCAAAAAAAAAGGAGAACTTAAATATTAAGATATTTGATTTAATTTGACTCACCTTAGCATATATTGAGGGGAAAAATTCAAAACTCATTCGTATATGATTGAGGAGGAAAATATTAAAGCATATGCACACAAATGCACTTAGTGATTTTTTTTATTATCCTTCAAAATTGATTGTCAAAGTAAAAAAAAAAAGGAGATTATTGAGCATTTACATTGTCAACCCTTATTTTTGACTTTAGCAATCAAATTTTGTAAACTAACGTGTGCATTTAAATGTGCTTATAAGTTAGATTAAAGCCTTAATCAATTAGAGGAGTTGTGGAAGCCAAATAATGACTAAAACACTTAATAAAGGGATGCTCACAAAGTGTCCTCATAATCATGAGCATGTCCATGAGCTTCAAGGAGTAAAATAGGGCAAAGAACATAAGTTATTGAAAGGGATAGTACTCTTTATATTCTTACTCACAACCATGAATAGTACCCTAATTACGACCATGAGTAGTCCAGTTGATCGTGGTCCCAAGTAGACTAATATTGATAACTCTTTATCAACTCATTCCACCATGGCCATGTATTTTTCTTCAGTCTAACTTATCAAGGGGCCCATAGATATCTTCTCATAATAACAAATTCCATCTCAATTACTTACATTCCTCATATAACTGATTTTATATCCAACCACAACCTATTTTATCATCCGGTTAAAGATGATGCTAGAAGTGTCAAAATATAGAACTTGTTATGTAAGAAACCATCATGATTTTAACTCAGAGGACTAAAATAATACTACTGTAATGAGATTCACTTATGACAATTATCCATGTAGTATTCTCATATTAGGTCTATCCAGTACATCATATTTCATGTATGTACCTATGATTTGACTAAATATTTCATATACATGATTAATAAAACATAATCATCAGTCAACTTCATACTAGTCTTTATTCATTATTGTGCCAATGATAATGATCGACTAGGGATAATTTATAATATAATTCAAGTTTTGACTAAGAGTTTTACTATCAATTGACATACTTGATGACCTTAGATAGAATTAACAATTCAAGGAACTTATCAAAATTAGCCAGTAATAATGAAAATGTCACTTTATTAATAAAATGAACAAATGACAAAGTCAAAGTGTGGTCATTGCACAATTGGTCTAAGGTATATAACTAAAAGATTTGAGGCAATCCTTCACATGATTCTTTCATATAATCATAAGCATGCTTGTAACATTTTACAATTTTATTATCACTATGCCAGATTACAATGACTACATTTTCAAGGGTCACGATCGTGAGCAATCATTTTTTTACAAAAACTTGAAGAAGCATTAAATGAAGATTGAGGAGTGTTATGAACAAAAATTAGAGCTCCAACACCCAGAATTTCATATCCCATTATAAACACCAAGTAAAAAACTCATTTAAGAAGTTAAATAGTTGGTTGAGAGAATGCTTAAGTAAATTCTTTGTCAAATATTCTTTGTATTATTTTCATTTTCATTGTATATTCATTTTCTTGTAAACAAATACTTGTTGAGTTTGTATCTATCCTTCTTAAGAGAGTTGGGCATGTGATTAGTTGATAAGATATCTCTTCTACACTTTCTTAGGGCTAATAAGTGGGTAGTGAGGATCAATTCATTTTTAGATTATTGTTGAGCCCTTGTAAAAAATACCTATTATAAAAGGTTGTGAATTAGCTTTAAAAACTATATAGTGGGAAAGTTTTAAGTATAAGCCTTGAAAACACATAAGAATAGGTTGAATGTGAGTTTTGAAATACTTGGTGAAAAAATTGGTGTTGAGCCTAAAAAAATACTCTTTATAAAGGTTTAGTGTTCAATCCTAACTAGGAAAGAAGTTAGATAGAAAATATAGGATTAGTTGGAAATCCAAATTCCTATCAATACTTTGTATTTTTGTGTTTGTTTTCTTCATCTAATTATTGTTTTTATTCCTGATTGGATCCCTTTGGTACTTTGTTCAGTTACCTCTAAATTTCCTCTTAACTTTCAATGTTTCCTCTAAGACAATTTCATCTTTAATTTTCACTTTTTAACCCTTAAATTTTTTAAAAGAAATATTTAATTTTGATATTTTAGAACTTGGTTAATTTTTATAAATATTTTAGAAAATCTATAAAGCAATAAATATTATTAAAATTGTTATTCAACTGTAACTTAAATAGATAAAAATTTAAAACTAAAACTTTTTTTGGCCTAAATTATTCCCTCAAAAACTACAAATCAAAATTAAAGCTAGTTAACTTAAATATTAATTTAACTTAAAGTAATAAAAAGAAATATATGATGATTATTTTAATAATTGCAAACTAAAGTTTAAATAAAGATTGTGTAGAATTTTCATTTTGAATTTAGTTTAATTATAATTTTTAATTTAAAGTTTTTTTTAATCAATTTTGAGAAATATTAGATTTTTAAAATATTAATAAAAATTAAATTTTTAAAAATATTAACATATATATTAATGTTATAAGTTTAAGTACTATAATATAAAAAGTAAAGAGTTGACAAATGAAAAATTTTGTTGGCTAATTAATAGAACTAACCAGGATAATTTTAAAATTTATAGTACTTATTTATTAATAATTTTTAAAGATTAAACTGTTAGAACCAAAATGCTATTCTCTTTTTTTTTTTTTAGCCACTCATCTTTCTTAAAAAAGGAGGGGTAATTTTTTGTCATTCTTAACCTGAAATCATCTCTACACCTCTTTTATCATTTTATTTCTTAAATAAGTGGTTATTCCATATAGATCTGGGTTTTATTTTATTTTTTATGAAGTCGTCGTCTTGTTGCGGTGTTTTTAATTTTTTATCGTTTTATTACGACGTTTTGTTTTCCGTCATCTTGTTGTGACTTTTTATATGTGTGTGGACGATTCTAACGAGCAAAACATATTCGTCCAGATAGATACAACATATTAGATTATGACCATCAGTATGTTGCAGAACTTGAGTCATAGATATTTTAGTCACTATAGTATTATGAAATTTATAAGTTTTGGGCCGATTTATCATGCCATTAATTTAGATATTATTTCATCTTCTATAATTTTTAATAAATTTCTATCTATATTTTTATCGATGTATTGTTAGTTTGAATCAATAAAATTATTTCTCCTTTCAGAAAAAAATGAAAATGTTATAGGACTCGTGTCTATTATCACATTAAAAAAAATAACAGCATTAGCTAGCCTATCACCAATTTAATTTTTTCTATTTATAGGAGATCTTATAAATAAGGTTTATGCTTCCTAAAGATAATTCTCACCAATATTAGGGTAGGGAGGAACTTAAACTTAACACCTCCGAATAGACAAATTAAATTATATCGATAAACTAGATAGTATGTTAATTTGTGAATGAATTTGCTCTTTAATTTTTTTAATAAAAAGATTATATAATTTAAATATCGTGGACTACATAATAGAAAGTAGTCATTTTTTTTTTAAATTGATAATGATAAAATTTGAATTTTACCTTTCAATCCTTAAGAAATAATTATTACTTAACTATTTTCTCATTAAGTGCTCACTAATTTTCCAATTGATGTTTAAATTTTGAGATACTAAGAAAAGGTAAATTCTTATAAATTTTAAACAACAGACACATGTATGTGTGTGTTAAAAAGGAGTAAGAAGGGAAACAAAAAAATCAATTTATGGTCACACATGGTCATAATAATAATAATCATAATAGTAATAATATAAAAATTGAAGAGAAAAGGGAATGGCATTGGTGCATTAAAGAAGCACTAGCTTTTCCATCATTCATGCATATAACTTGTTTTGTTGCAGAGACTTTGTCTGGAATATCTTGTTCCCTGGCCCTATATTGGCTTATGTTTAGGAGTGTCACTTGTTTTTTATTATATGACTATTGTGGTCCCTTAGACCTCTTTTGATCTTTACTTCATTTCTCAACTCTAAATATACAAATACAATCAATATTTATACATTAATGCATATGTTCATATCTTATATAAATTAACTCTTCTATGTCTCTCTAAGGTATTATATATTAATTATTATACAGTCCAATCCCCCCCACCTTTTTTTTTCCCTTGCCTGCTTCCTTCACAGCCTGTCAAGCTTGAATTATTAGGACCATTGATTATATATATTTTTTAGATACAGGTTTGCTTTGTTGTTTTTCCAAGCAAAAAGAGAGATACAGACTAACAATTCTGGGCTGTCAAAGATAAAGATATTGTTCTTTCGAGTTTACTAGTCATCTATCTCCCAGTTCATATCCTCCAATATCGTACACTGCTTGGGTTGGCCCGTCCATTCTTTGCCTAAAAACATGAGTTATGAAGAATCATGAAGATGTTAGCTTACTCTTCTTTTAAGGGCTTGTTGTTAAAAGCTAGTCATGGTAGTGGCATGAATAAGGAGGAAGATGTTCAATGAGCCTTGTCAAATTTGCGATCCCAGCTCTTCTCATTGCAGGTAATGGGATAATATTTAGATGCAGCCTTTCTTGTTTCTAATTTTAGAATCATTCGTAAGAATTTTGCATCTTGCTTGTAGATTTTATTTCCCAAAAAAAAAATTCATCGTGATCTTGTTTCTCGCTGTATTTAGCCTTATTTGCATGCATATACAACACTATTTTTCAGTTAAGGAATTTTGGCAGCTTTAAGGATTGAAATAAACAACTTTATCAGAAGAATAATTTAACTGTTTTGTGAATATGCATCGTTCGAATATGCAAAAAGGCCTTGTTTTCAGAAGGAACAATAAAGAAGTGGACAATTTTTCTAGAACAACTTTCTCGAAGATGAAGACCACTGTTTTTGCCTAGTGATTAGAGAGAAGGAGAAAGAGACCCACATCCCATTGTTGTTATCTCTATTGCCCACATCCCATTGTTGTTATCTCTATTGCCCACATCCCATTTTCACTTTACATCCTTCTCCATTGTCTGGGTACTGTTTTGTAACACTTTCATAGCTCCCAATGCAACTTTGAGCAGTTCCTTTGTCCCTCCATTGTCTCCATCTTCAATTTCTATAGGAACCTCTTATTTTAACGTTTCTGAAGACATTGTCAGTTAACTTGGTTTGTCATTAAACAAACTCATAATGACTCCTGCATAGATATAGTAAAGGAACCATAAAGTCTTGGACTAGACAAGATAGGTACTTTTTCTTGCATCCATCTCCTAATTTAGCTTTAGCAAGTTCGGATTTCATTAAAAAAAAAAGGTTCAATTTTAGTGCAGACACTCTCTGCTTTATAAAGATAATAATGAGTTAGATCTCTCAATTAGTCTTTGGCGCATAAATGTTCCAAAAGCCTAACATACCTGAGGTCAACTATACCCATTTACATGTCCTTGCATCCGTTTGTAGCTTTTCTTTCCTTGTATTTTCTCAAATTTTATTTCAGCTTGAATATGAAATCAATGTTCTAGCACCTTCACAAAATTGCACTAGCTTTAGTGTTCACTTGGCGGATGACCTGGAGGTCTTGCAAACTAAAGCGCTGAACAATAACTTCCGAATTACTGGATTTGACAAGTCTTGCAGCTTAATAAACGACAGAATGCATGAAATGCACAACATAGATTTCATCAGAAAGACAATGCAGATCCAAGAAGATATCTTCAAACACCAGGTAACCAAAACTCATACACCCATCACCAATTAATTGTTAATGTACTTCTCACATGATATAAGCGCAGTTCCTGACGCCTATAAAAAGGTTACAGAGTTGAGTGCCTGCAGGTTCTATTATATGTGCTTGAAATTTAGGAAGAAAGTGTAATTTGCAGGTAAGGGAACTTCACAGGCTGTATAGTGTTCAAAAGTTGTTAATGGAAGAGGTGAACAAGGAAATCAAGCAGAATAAAAAGTACAGGACTACCATGAACAGTAATTCTGATATTGTCAGTTCCCATAAATTCATTAACCTGCAGTACAAGTCCACAACACAACAGTACAATTTTCAGCATAATTTGAACATTCAGAATTTGAGAGATGATACAAGCCTAAGAGAAAGAAGTGGTAGCTGCTCCGGTGAGACCATAAGAATAATGACAAGAGGTTTTGATCTTGAAAGGCCTGCAGAGGAAGACATATCAACCGCTGTTAGTCATATTATTTATCATGACTATACTCTAGCGGGGAGCAGCTCTTCTTGCCTACCTTTGAAAGGAAATAAAATGGGCACCTGCTCCGATGATGAAAGTGAAGTAGAGCTTACGCTAGGCATAGGAGGCAGCAGCAAGAGCAAGAAATCAACAAATCATCATCAAGAAGTACTTGATTCTCCAGCATCTTTTAAATCAGAACGAGGAGAAGAATGCAGCTGTAGTACCCCTACGACCCCTATGAGCGGCTCCAGCACAACGATGGATCAAGAAAGAAAAGAGCCGCATTGGCTTTTCCAAAGCTTAAGCATTAACAGGACAATTTGAGCTTTTCTTATATTAAAGAGAATGTGTGTATTCTTGTATTCTTTCTTTTTTTTTTTCTAAAACATTGATGACTCGAAAATTGATGATTTGTATAATTTAGTCGGGGCATTAATCTAATAATTTTTTTTTTCAATTGATAGAATTCAACTGTTTTAATTCTCTACCACAAGAGGGGAGTAGGAAAATGGAGATTCGGACCCTATTTTGAATATTCCCACTTATTATTAGTCTACTGGTGAGGAACAGTTAATCTAATAAACATGGATATTATATTTATTGACATTTGCATAGTTGTGAGAAGGATATGTGCCCAAAAGAAAAGGCAAAAAAAAAAAGTTTCTCAATTAAATTTCAAAGTCTATATTAGTTCACTAGTTCTCTTATGCATTTTTTTCAGACCTTGTTCCAACACCCAAAAGTTTCTCTAAAGGACTAAGTTGTAAACTATTTAAAGTATCAGGAAAGTTTTTGTAAATATATAGAAAGTCTTTTATTAATCTGTCACAAAATAAGGAGATAAGTGTAATCATTAGGGGCTAATTTGACCTTATCAAAAAATTGAATGTTAAATTGGCCTAAAAAGTTGTAAAAGGGCTAAATGGACCCTGAGCAAAAAGTTCATGAGCTAAATTGACCTTTGCTCCATGTATAAATATTTTTTTCTAATTTTTCTTTGTTTTCTACACTGTAAATAAGTTAATTTGAGCAATGATCTTAATTCTAGTGTGGGGTGTATCCCTTTTTTTTTGTGTTGATTTTTGGATGTTTTAGAGATGGATCTTTTCATCAAACTCAATTTGTACAGGATCTGGTGAAATCTTAATAGATCTGTGTTTTGATGATGAGAAGAACCTGATGCTCATATGAAGGAACCAAAGGAAGCACTCACAGAAAATGAGCCAAAGAACAATAATACTACAGAAGGAAGACTTTCCTACTGAAGCTGCAAAAAATTTTAGTCCAGATTAGGACTCAACGTTCCTTTGGTCCGAAGCTTAGAGAGAATATCTCCATTGATTAAACTTGAGATGGTTGGGTTTTGCAAACTACTTTTTTGTTGGCTCTCCATTTGCTTTCTGTAGTCTGTATATTTGTAGGTTAATTTTCTTTTAGTCTTTTGTAGTTTGCCATGGTCATTTTTAAAACTCACTGTAGTGATTCCATTAGAGAGCTAAATTTCTCAAAATGACTTGCAAGTGGTTGTTGTCAGAACAACCTCAAAGGCTTGAGGAGCTATGTTAGTATATAGCTTTTATTTTGGTCCTTTCTGAGATTTCAAATCTCATGTTATTCTCGCCTTCGGTTTTCTTATGCAATGAATTTGCAAATTTCTCAAAAAAGAAAAAAGAGTGATATAATAGTTGGCTTTCATTTATAAAGGTACTAGCATTAATCTCACGTTTTGTAGATGAACTAACATTAAATTTTATCAAATAAATATTATTTTTTTTGTTTTTAATTAACAATTAGATAACAATATAAAATTAAATATTCATAACTACAAATAATATAAAATTTAATATATACTTAGTTATAAATCCATGTACTATGAACCGTAAATTAATATATTTTTATTTAATTATTTTAAAATATAAATAAAATAAAATGATTTTAATAAAATTAAGAAGTTGCAAATTAATATTATTTTAAAATACAAATCAAACAAAAGACATTTATAGTAACAAAGTTAATTGTTGTCTTTATAAATTATATTTAAAGTGACCAAATTTATTTCATCACGTTCTATATTATCTAAGGAGACAAATTAAGTTAAAATTTTTAAAAGAAAAACAAATTTAAGAAATCAATTGACATATGATACTAAAATCCCACATTGTTAGTAAGTAAAATTAGGGCTAAGCATGAACAAAATTTTAAACTAAAAAACATTAAAGTCGTATCTAACCGAATAATTTTAAATAGTAATACTTTACTTCTTCAATATCTTTAATATTAATATTTTTATTCACTCAAAAATAATTCAATGTAAATTTTAATTTCAACTAATGAATACTACATTTTATTAAATTTTATAAAAATATTTAAAAATGATAATTATACTACTTTTCTTACAGAAATATTACTAATAAACAAATTATATGCTCTATTTTTTAATATATGATTACATATACAAAATAAAATAAAAATTTTAATTAATTTAATTTTAATTATTTACTTAATAAACTTTAATTTAATAAATGTCTTAAAAATAATCTCAGTATTATTTTATTTATGTGTCAATCTAATTTTTCAATCTTGATAGTGTTACATTATCACAAAGTGATTTATTAAAATTTTAATAAATTTTCTACTTGAATAATTATACAACACTCTTTCAATATTTTTATTTAAATAATAATATAATTTTACAAGCTTTTTTATTGGAATGAATATAATGTTACAAACTTAATAAATTTATAATATAATAATTTATTGTACATCTATAATATTATATATATAAATGTACGAAGGAGGGAGGATAAAGAAAATTACGTAAATGTCTTCACTCATTATTATAGAAAAATTGAATAATTTCGTCATTTACAAATAAAAGTAAAATTAAATTAATTAAAATATAATTTAATTTGATATATAATTTTAATTTGATAGAAAGTCTATTTCCTATTTTAATTAGGTTAACTTTTATTTTATCTCTAATAAAAATTAAATTAACTAAAATATAATTCTAATTTAATTGAAAGTATGTTTCCTATTTTAATTAGGTTAATTTCTATTTTATCTGTAATAAAATTAAATTAATTAAAATGTAATTCTAATTTAATTGAAAGTGTATTTCTTATTCTAATTAGGTTAATTTCTATTTTATCTCTAATAAAAATGAAATTAATTAACATATAATTCTAATTTAATTCAAAGTATGTTTCCTATTTTAATTATGTTAATTTCTATTTTATCTCAAACAAAATCAAATTAATTAAAATTTTAGTGATAATATTGTTAAAAATATATGTTTTTCTATTTTAATTAGGTCTACTTATATTTAATCTAATATAAATCAAATTAGATAACATAATTTTATAAGTCTTATTAAATTAAATTTAATAAGTATATAATTAAAATAAAAATTAATAAATTTTGTGAAAATGGTAAAAGTATATAATTTGTTTTAAAACTAGATATTTTTATAAATTAAAAATTAATAAATAAAAATAGAGCATATAATTTGTTTGAAAGTATATTTATAAGAAAAGTAGTATAATTATCTTTTTTTGATGTTTTCATAAAACTTAATGGAAAAGAGTTATAGTTAAATTAATTAATATTTATCATTTAATTATTAGTTGAACTTTAAAAATTACATTAAATTAATTTTTGTGTAAATAAAAGTATTAATATTATAAATATTTAAAAAATAAAGTGTCATAGTTCAAATAAAAAAATTTACTAAATTGTAATAAATTATAAGTTTAATGGGTTGTAATATTTAAATTGTTAATTTTTATTATTTTTAAATTTTTTGTTAACAAATAACTAATAATTTTCTATTATCTTATGATTAATTATGACTATATTATTTTTTTTATATGAAATAAGTTCTAGAGTTGAGAAAATTTAATTGTAAAAAATATTGAAATAATATTATATAATGATTTAAATAAAAGATTTATAAAAATTGTAATAAATTATAACTATATTAATTTAATATTAAATTGTTTCTTCAAATAAAAAAGTTAATATTAAATTGTTATATAAATAAATAATATTTTTATTATTTTTAAAATTTTTATTTAATAATAATAATAATATGTTTAATTGTTTATTTACTATATATCATGAGTTGAATAAATTTTTTATTCACGTGTGAAATACGTGGTTGTTTGCTAGTTTATATAAATGTATGAAGAGGATGGGGGACAGGCAAAATTAAAAAAATGTTTTCACTCTTTGTTATTAAAAAATAGATAATTTAGTCATTTACTAATAAAAATTATATTAAATTAATTAAACTGTAATTCTAATTTGATAGAAAGTATATTTTCTATTCAAATTAGGTTAGCTTCTATTTTATCTCTAATAAAAATTAAATTAATTAAAATATAATTCAAATTCTATTGAAAATATGTTTCCTATTTTAATTAGGTTAACTTCTATTTTATCTCTAATAAAAATTAAATTAATTAAAGTTTTGGTTGTATTTTTGTTAAGAATATATATACATATTTTTTCCTATTTTAATTAGGTCTACTTATATTTTACCAAATATAAATCAAATTAGATAACATAATTTTATAAGTCTTACTAAATTAAATTTAATAAGTAAATAATTAAAATCAAAATTAATAAATTAGAATAATTAATTATGAAAATATTAATGTCAAAATATTGAAAGATTATTGTGTTTAAATAGAAAATAGAAAATCCATAAAGGATAGAATAAATTACTATATTAGAACTTTATTAAATTTGTAAAATTATATTCATTTAAAAAAAGTTTGTAAAATTATATTATTATTTAAATAAAAATATTGAAAGAGTGTTGTATAATTGTTAAAATAGAAAATTTGTTAAAATTATAATAAATCACTTTGTCATAATGTAACACTATCAAAATTGAAAAATTAGATTGACATATAAATAAAATAATACTCTTATTATTTTCAAAAAATTTATTAAATTAAAGTTTATTAAATTAAATTAAATTAATTAAAATTTTATTTTATTTTGTATCTATATTCATATTTTAAAAAATAAAGCATATAAATTGTTTACTAGTTGTATTTCTGTAAGAAAAGTAGTATAATGATCATTTTTAGGTATTTTTATAAAATTTAATAAAAAGAGTTGAAATTTAATTAATTAATCATTATCATTTATTTATTAGTTGAAATTAAAAATTACATTAAATTATTTTTGAGTGAATAAAAATATTAATATTAAAGATATTGAAGAAATAAAATATCACTATTTAAATAAATTTTTTTTATTAAAGTTGTAATTAATTATAAGTTTGATGAGATTGTAATACTAAATTTCTATATAAAGAAAATATAAATTTTTATTATTTTTAAAATTTTTTATTAAAAAAATAATAATTTTGTATTATCTTATGATTAATTACGATCATAATATATATTTTTTTTATAAAATTAGTTTTAGAGTTGAGAAAAATATTGAAGCAGAACCATATAATTATTTAAATAAAAATTTATCAAAATTTCAATAAGTTATAACTATATTAAATTAATATCAAATTGTTATATAAATAAATACTTAATATTTTTAAGCTTTTATTTAAATAATAATAATAATAATATCAAGTTTTGTTATAACCTTAATTTTTATAAATTATAAAATGAAATTCTGGAATTTGTAGTGTTAATAATTATTTTATTAATTTATCATATTTGATTATTAGTGAAACTAAATTTGAAATTTTTGTGTCGAATATTATTTTAATATTATTAATATTATTATTTATGTAAATTATTGACTTAGTATATTTTAATACACTTTAAAATTGTTAAGTATATATATATATATATGTATATATTGTGGTGAGAATAATTGGATAGGGGATATTTTAATTTTAAATTATTTTAAAGTTATTATTATTTTATTATTATTATTATTAGTTAAAAAAAAATATTTTCCCAAAACGTATAGTAGCCATTCTCTTCTTCCTCTCCCATTTCTTTTCTTTTCTTTCTTATCTCTTTCCTCCACCGTCTGAGCCACCCAGCCACCATCACCACCGCCTCTTCTCACCGCGCCACTACCACCAGCTTCTCCCTTCCTCTTCTTTCTCGCCGTCGAGCCATCTCTTTCTCTCTCCTTCTCGATTTCTTCTCTCTCATCGAATCTTCCCTCGCTCGCCGACGATAATTCCAGTGTCCTCAAGTCGAGCTTGATAGCTCAATCTCTTTGTCTCGGAGTGGGCTTCATTTTTCTTCCCTCAATTCATTCGATCCGAGCTCGATTCAACTCCAATTTTAGGTAAATTAAATTTACCTATTTTTGTTAATTGGTTTTTTTTAGTTAGAATTAGGATTAAGTGTAGTTCTAATTTTTTATCTAGATGTTGAGAGCTTTCCAAAAATGTATTTAAATTTAATTTCTGGAATTATTTTCAAAATTTCACTATTATGGGGCTGGGAGTTACTATTCCGGGGCTCAGAGATACTGTTCCGAGTCCGAAAAAATTTTATATTTTTAATAAATTTTTTGATGTATGTTGAGCAAACTTCTTCAGGAAGTTTATTGATATTATGTGTAGAATTTTTATTATAAATTTTTTAATGTTTATGTGAAAAATGAATTTTTGAAAAAATTAGTATAAATTAGTAATTTTTATATTTTTGTTGAAATTATTGTTAATTATTATGTTTTGGATAGTTTTTGAGTAATGAATAGTATTAAAATAATTTTTATGAATTATTTCCTATTTTTAGCTACCTATTAGTAAATTCTGGAAAAATATATGAGTAATAATTTTATCTATTATTTTTAAGCTTAAGTGAATTTTTAGTTATTTTTATTATATATTTGAGCAATTTAATTAATTATTTGTAATTAATGCTATTTAATTGCAAAACTTGAAAGAATATATTTTAATAATGGAATTTAATTATAAATTAGGATTCTATTATTTATTTTGGAAATAAGTGACTTTTATGCTTTTATTATGCAAATAAATTGAATTGTGGTAGTTAATTGAATTTTTATGATTTTTAGTGAATTATTGGAAATTATATTATTTTATTGATTGTGGTTTGTGTTGATTCTCGGTTGGACGTAATTTGTAATTCGGGGGCCCAACCCAAGATGTTGAGCCTTGAAATATTTTGAAGTGTGTTTGGGAGCAGGTTTGGCTCTACTTCTGTAGAGAGATATTCGTTTTACAAAGGAGACTCTGTTGAATTTTTGGCAGATTTCTCGTAAAATGCGACATCGGTTTTGGTTGGATTTTGAGTCTTAGTTGAGCCGTGTCCTAGATCGAATCGTTCTTTAGTAATCTATAGAGCATAAAAATTAGGAATTTATTATTATTATTTCCTTTTAGCTGCACCATGAGCTAGGCCTTCAGGACCGGGCCAGCCGAATCAGATTAAAGAAGCGCCGTCGAACTATGTGTTATTATTATATGTATGCATGGCATGTAGAAATATATTATTGGCATCCATGTTTTAAATAAATGTGAATTTTAATATGCTATATTGTATTCATTTTTAAATATTGTTATTATCGCATTATTTTATATATATGTTTTATATATGAAAGCAATCATTTTTTGTGTATTTTGGATACCATGCATATTTTATATAATTTCAATATTTATTTGTTTGTTTATTTTGAATAAAATATTTTACAGGATAGATGTAGAATATGCTAACTAATGGGTTACACTAGGACTGTATGCGAACTAGTACGTTAGAATGCTAGGTTTGATAATTGATTGATATTATGAAATTTATGATTTGAATATTGGATTATCCAGATTATGGAGGTTTTATTGAAAGGCGTGATTGTTGTAGCTCAATGGACTTTTCAGGGTCTCAGGGGCGGTCATGCGGACTGTTGTAGCTCAATGGACCTTTCAGGGTCTCAGGGCCAGTCCACTTACAATTGGATAAGAGAATGTTATTGGAACTAAGAGAGCCTGGTGGCCAATGAAGATTATGTGATTTGAGGATGCAAAGTTTTAAGGTTCTCCTTCGATCCTCCAATAAAATAAAATATAAAAAATATTTTCAAGCATCTATGTAAATTGTATGAATAATTATATAAATATAAATATACGAATATTATTATTGATGCTTTTGTGTACGTGCATTAGGTTACATGCATATATATAATAATGATTCACTCAGTGAGGTCTGATTCCCCTCAATTATTTTTTTCAGGATTCTTCTCGCTAGACCTCTCCTAATAGTACTCTTCGCCGGACTCTTTCTTCACCAATTGATTTATGTAAATCTTGAACTATTACTTTCTTGTATTATTTTAGAAGCTGCAGTAGTAATACGTACTTGTAGTAGATTGTGATGATGTTATTGACTGAAATTGTGTACTTGACTAGTTGAAATATTTTATTGATATATTAATTATGGAGATTTCTATATGTTATTAAAAGTTTTAATTATAAGGTATTTTTGTGATTATCTTTGATGTGTAAATTGTGTTTAAGGCTTGCTACGAGTTCTGGTCATGGTTCCCGAATTTGGGTTGTGATAAAATTCTCGTTTAATACTTTAATACTTTATTTGTGATTACGAGTTTAAAAAAAAATTTTGTTCAAGTGCGAATCACGTGGCTGTTTACTAGTGTGTGTGTGTGTATATATATTTTAATTAAATTTGTGGCTTTATATGTGATGACTAATTTGAAAATCACTTTTTTGTTTTGTGTTGTTATTAGCTTTTGATGGAGTCCCTAAATATTTCTTGACTCTTTACATTTTGTTCTTCTTGTTCACCCTTTTCCTCTCATGTTCGACTTTGTTACTACCTCTTATAGTTTTTGTTAATTTGAAAATTGTTCTTAAGTGTGAATTTTAATATATCCCAATTTGTTCATGTATGTTTTTTTTTCTTTTTTGAGTGTTATATTGTAAGTGAGAGTTGTGGATTTCTTCTTAAATTGATATGTACTCAATTCAATGAAAAGCAATATGTTCATCGAGTGCAAGATGCAACCCCAACCCACTTTAATTGGTAAAAAGTATATATTTATACAAAATTATATAAAAGATATTTATTTGCGGATAATAAATGTAATTTTAATTAATAATATGAATTTTTCCATTACATAAATTCCTGAATTCCCGTTTTGGATTGTACCATTCCGATCCATTCCAATAAAACCAAATCTCCATACCAAACCGTCCTAAAAAATAGGATGATACCTGTATGGAGATTTATAAATTAGGTACTGGTATTGGAGATTTTATTTTTAAAATTCTTGAAATATGGTAAGGTTCCAGAGATTATAAATTCTGGATTTCTTCGACCGTGCTCACCCTAAGTAAAATGTTTGCACTTTTCTTTATAAATTTCACCAATTAAAAATTATCAGATTGTTGTGGTTTCATTTCTAAATTTATGTGTCTTGCAGGACTTGGCTACGGGGAAGATGATTGGCTTAGGCAAATGACACAGTGGTCTTTATTTTATGTCACCACTACAGAGGGCACCCACTACTCAGGTCTCTCAATCATTAAACCTATGGCACATACGTCTTAATTATTGACTTATAATAATATTTCCTTTGATTACAATTGTGATGTTTGTCCTATGGCTAAAAAGATAAGACTATCATTTTCTTCAAGTTCAATATCAACTCATGCTTCATTCGACTTATTGCATTATGATATTTAGGGACCACATAAAGACTTTACATAATTCGGTGCACATTTTTTTTGTTACCATTGTTAATGATTTTAAAAGATGCACATGGACATTTCTTATATAACATAAATTTGAAACATAATTTTAAGCCTGTAGTAAAACTATTAGGGTTGACAATGGATCTAAATTTATGTCAATGAGAAATTTCTTTCCATCTTGTAGGATTCAGAACCAACATACTTGTGTTTATACTCCAAAAAAAATGGAGTCATAGAGCAAAAACACTGTCATATCATCACTATTGCACATGCATTACTATTTCAATCTCACTTGCCACTCATTTTTTAGGGAGATTGTATTCTCACAGCTATATACCTAATCAATAGATTACCATCCCTATTGTTATCAAATAAATTCCTTTTTAAGCAATTGTACAATCGCCCACCATCACTAAGTCATTTAAAGGTTTTTGGTTGTTTATGTTATGCAATTAATTTTCTTCCAATTCATAAATTTGCATATTCATTGCATATCCTAATGGTCAAAAGGGCTACAAGCTTTTTGACATAGAAACTAAAAAGATTTTTATCAGTCATAATGTCCAATTTTATGAAATACTTTACCTTCAATTGGTGTTCCACCTTCATCCAATCCAAATCCTTCACCCAAATTGTTCTATGACATTACAACAACCACACCCTTTCCCACTTTAATAGTTCCCACTCCTGAAACACCACAACATCAATCACTTAAGCCTCATAAACTTGAATAAACAACCTCAACTCATGACGCACATGAACTCAATCCAACACTCATATATACTCTAACATCACCTCAAATTGAACCAAGTGTTGAACTTGCAATATACCTTTAGAACCTTAATACTCCCATTCAACATTCCATTTGCCTTCGATACCTCTGGTGTGGCTTTTAGACTATATGTTGCCATCTTGAGTCAATCATTCTACTTCTAGCTCAAGTACAATGCTAAAAACATGGTATCTACTCTCAAAATATATCTCTTATTCTTACATTAATCTAAAGTACCATCTCTTTTTAGCTAATATTATAGTATATATAAAGCCCAAAATTTATGATTAAGCTATCCTTGATCCACACTAACGAAAGGCTATGAATGCAAAATTAAGTGCATAGCAACAAGACAAAACAGAGACACCGGTTCCTCTCCTTGATGGACATAAACTTATTAGATGCAAATGGATTTACAAGATCATATACAAGTTTGATAGGACCATTCACTGTTATAAAGCCCACCTAGTTACTTAAGGTTATACTCAAGTTGAGGGTGTAGACTATAAAGAAACCTTTTCTCTAACGGCCAAACTTACTACACTTCGAAGTGTACTTACTATTGCTACAGCTAAAAATCGGTTCACACATCAATTGGATGTCCAAAATGCATTTCTTCATGGCAATTTATCAGAAATAATGTCTATGGAATCTCCACCAAGCCAACGATGATAGGGGGAGATTCTTGTATGTCATCTCAATAAGTCTCTTTATGGACTTAAGCAAGCATCAAAAAACTGGTTCTCTGCATTCTCCAATGTCATTAAAAATGCTAGCTATCAATAGAAAAAAGGTTGATTACTCCCTATTTGTAGAGGCTAGAGGTACCTCATTTACTACAATCCTTATTTATGTTGATGATTTTGTTTAAACAGGAAATGATCTTTAAAATATTAATTAGATAAAAGCATTCCTTCTCAAACATTTTTGGATTAAAGATATGGGATATTTGAAATATTTTTTGGGAATTGAATTTTTGCATTCTAAGAAAGGTATCTTCATATCTTAAAGAAAATATGCAATGGACACTCTATAAGATGTCGAACTCATGGGAGCTTGTCCTGATAAATTTTCAATGGAACTTACTCTTATTGATGGAGCATTATTGAATAATGCTACCAAACATAGAAGATTGATTGGAAGACTAATATATCTTATGATCACCAAATAAGATATAATATATTTAGTTCAAGTATTAAGCCAATTTATGCAAGAACCTTGAAAGCCTCATTGGGATGCAGCCCTGCAAATTCTTAAGTATGTAAAAAGGACTCCTAGACAAGGTCTCTTGTTACCCTGTACCAATAATCTCACTTTAAAGGCCTTTTATGATTCAGATTGGGTAGGTAGTTGCACCATAAGACACTCAATTATAGGATATTGTGTCTTCCTTGGTGATTCACTTATTTCATGAAAGTCAAAAAAATAAAACAATGTTTTCAGATCATCTATAGAAGTTAAATACCGAGGTATGCAATTACATGTTTGGAACTTTCTTGGTTACGTTACATTTTATAAGACTTAAAAGTTCCACAGTCGGCTTCCATACCATTACTTTATGACAATCAAGCTGCTTTACCAATTATAGCTGGTCCTTTCTTCCATATGCATAAAAACATATAGAAATATATTGTCACATATTATGAGAAAAGTTACAAGCTGGAATGATAAAGCCTTTTTACACACCTACACATTTTTAGTTGGCAAATATCTTCACAAAGGCACTAGGGAAGGATCAACTTGTAAACTTATAAAACAAGTTAGGACTTCATGATAGCCACTATCTAACTTGAGGGGAAGTATTAAGAAATATTTTTGCAATAAATGTAAATATTCTAATTCATTAGCTTACCTTAGTTAGGATTCATCAAATTCTACTATGTTACCTTGAGAAATATTTACCTCTACTTGTATATATTCACTCTCTAACTTGTGGCTGCCCATATAATGGCATGAACAGCTTTAGCCTGTGGTGTTGGCAGCTTGTGGAGCTTCTAGCACATGTTTCTTGCTAGGTGGTGATGTTATTCCGCAAGTGCACGGAATCATACAAGTAGTAATAAAAGATATCGTTCCCACGGAGATAGAAATCAATTATTGAACTACTCTTAATATACTGCTTGTCTAGACTAACAAAATTTCAATGAGCAAAATAAAGTGAATTAAATTTAAGAGAATAAGAATTTAGTCAAACAATCAATATAATTAAAGACGTTAGGGTTTTATTTTCCCTAGCTCAATTAATTTAAAAGTGGTGTTATCATTCTACCAATTATGAATATTATTTCATTTTCGAAGCATCTTAAGAATTATGATGTCTTTCTCAAGTACTATCATAATTAACTAATTATGATAATTGCCTAATTCTTAAGCTCTCACTAACACGGTTAAAATATCATAACCAATTTATTAACGCAATCTTTTAAGGAATATTAATATTGAAGTCTGTCTTCACTAAGTCAATTTGAATTAATAGATTGTTATTGCTTTTCTCACTATAATCAATCTCTCAATCTAACCCTAGTGTCTAATTCAATTCAATAGATGATCAAGCCAACTAAAAGCATTAAGTCTAATAACTCTCATGAAATAAATATTCTTTAATTAATAGTTTAAACTAATAAAGTTCATGTTGAGCTGGGTCCTTAAAACTTTAACTAACCTACTTAGCTACTCATAGAAATTAGAAAAGGAAAAGAAAAGATAAAGACTACAAACATATTCATGATTAAATATAATTAAAAATAAGCAGATTAATAGAAGGAAAAACCCCTTTTATTCCACTTAATGAATGATGTTCTTAATCTTTACACCTTGTTCTTCAATCCAACAATTTGATATAGCAGAGTTATAAATTATGTAATCAAAATTAAAAAGAAAATATTTTTTTCCCTAAAAAAAATAGAGTTCTATAAAAAACCAACAGCCTCCTCTCTTCTTTTTTAAGAGAGCATACTTCTCCCCTTATATCATTCCATAGAAAACCATAAAATTGACTTTCCTAAAATACACAGTTATATGCACACAGTTGTGCAACAATTGCACATAGTTGTGTAGTCTTCTCACACTTTGCCCAGTGCAAAATCAAGGATGGTTGTCTACTTAAGTGACACTACCGTGCGGACCTTCAGCTCCTCTTCTTGCTTTTTTTTCTTGCCCTTTCTTTGGCATGATGAGCACTTAGCTTTAAATCTCCATGGCTAGCGAGCATGTCAAACCTATAATATTCATCAATGGCCATCACTAAACCAACAATCTTAATTGTGGTCGAGTACTTAGTAGCTACATCCTTGAATTTGATGGCTATTGTATGATAAATATCAAGTTGTTTGTTATGAACCATACAATACAAAATCATCAATTTGATGGTTGTAACAACTGAATCACCCTTTCTTCTACCAAAAACTATGTGTATCATCAAATAATACACATATTGGAGAGAATGAGAATGAATTCTTAACTCTTTGGCCAACCTAGCTTCATAAAACACTTCTCTCTCACCCGTTAATTCACTCCAAAATTAATTTCTGTCAAATTCAACCATAGTTGGCTGATATCTAGGGAATTTAAAGACTTTGTTTAATTCAAACAATCTTAAACCAAAAGTGTCATTCCCTAATCTAAAAATCCAAGTATTAGTTTCCTCGTCAAACTTAAAATAACTTAAAAATTCACAAGTTACCCTAACATATGTAGGATATGTTCTCAACAAACTCTTCCTAACCCATTCTCTTTAAATACATGCGAACTTCATCAAATAAACCTACATTTTTTAAGGCGGATTTGCATAAATAACTATTGGTTTGAATCTTTTTATGCCTCATATCTTCATACCTTTTCCTTTGTGTCTCATTAAGAAATTTAATCATGTGCGGTTATGGTATCAATTCCCTATTCTTTTGCTCTTATGGTTATGGATTTGAAGAACTCCCTCTAAGCTTTTATCATTTTGGAGGTGGACCAACTCTCTTGCCTGCCATGCTCTTGGTTCTCACCATTTTTGTTTATTTGAGAGAAAGGTTAAAAAAAGATTTTGATTTTAAGTTTTTGTAAAGTGAAAGGAATTTAAGAGGTGTTTTAGGGCTTAGGCTCTATTTAAGATGAATTTATAATGTATAGTTTATGTTTATTAACCCTAATTTTACAAGGAAATTGAAAAGACTCAAATTGGAAACCATTTTTGAAAAACAGAGCAGGGACACACGGCTATGTGTCAGGGTGAAAAAAATTGAAAACTTTAGGGCATGATGGTGTTTAAATATGACAAAGCCATACTTATTTGTCTCACAACAGACATTAATCAGGCATGGCTATGTTCCTAGCACACATATGAAAATACCTGATTCTAAAAAATTTTCATGTCAGAGTGTGGATTATGGCATGGTTGTATGAGTACCCACGCATGGCCGTGCCTGGTTCTTAATTTTTGAACACAAAGGCGACACGGTTGTGTGCTTAAACACACATGGTCATGTCTACCTTTAAAAACATAAATAGACACATTCTCTCATCGATTTATCATACAATTTCACACACTTTGATCACAAAATAGTCATGCTCATATATCTATAATTCAAATAAGAATTTCATAATTTTCAATGAATAAATAATTTGAATAAATTTTAAAACTTACACCCTTTTTTATTTTTGGCTTTAATTTGAGTAATTCCCCATTTGTTTGTTTTTAACATTAAGCTTCATGTTTTCCTGTAATACATTGTACATATGCAAACATTAATAAAATTAAAATGAAAAATGAAAATGAAAATGAAAAACTAATATTACAGAGCTTGGAAGCCCTCAAGAAGCGTAGGTTTAGAAAGGTCACTAGCTTGACCATGCATGGACTAATCATAGTGTCCTTCAGATAGGCAACTTAATGAAATCCATCAACTTTGCCTCCATGTTACTTCCTCAGGCTCTAAACGTTTATTTTAAACTTACGTCTTGAAGCATTCCTTAACTCGACTGCTCTTGAGGAAAATGTTTAGGACACTATGAAGGGTCCGGATAATCTAATCTTCAACTTTCCTTAAAAAAATCTTAATCTGGAATTGTAAAGTAAAACTTATTCTCCTACTTCAAAATGCTTCCTTCTTATTTTTGTACCAAGCAATTTTTTTATTCTCTTTATAAATTCTTGAAATTTCATATGCAGTTGTCTAATCTCATTAAGTTCATTCAACTGTAGCATCTTTTTTCTGAAGGTTTCTTAAAATCATAGTTTAAAGCTTTAATTGCCCAGTAGGCTTTATGTTCAATCTCCATTGGAAAGTGGCAAGATTTTTCCAGACACCAACCTAAGAGGAGACATCCTAATTGGGGTCTTATATGTGGTCTTGTATTTCCATAAAGAATCATCTAGCTTTCTTAACCAATCCTTCCTCAACTTGCCTACTATCCTCTCTATTATGTCCTTCAATTTCTTGTTACTGACTTCAACTTGCCCACTAGTTTGAGGATGATAAGGAGTGGCTACTTTATGTTTCACTCTATATCTAGCTAGTAGTATCTCCATATTCTAAATACAAAAATGAGTACTGCCATCACTAATGATAGCTCTAGACATACTAAACCTAGAAAAAAGCTTTTTAAGAAACTTGCACACTAATCTTGCATTATTAGTAACATGAGCTTGTGCTTTAACCCATTTTGATACATAATCAACACATACCAATACATACATATTACCTTGAGAAAGATGGAAAAGTTCCCATGAAGTCAATACCCTAAACATCAAATATTTCAACCTCTAGGATACTAGGTTGAAGAATTTTATCCTTCTTGGTCATATTCCCACTCCTTGACATGCATCACATGCTTGCATAAAATTTCTTTCATCATGAAAGATTGTTGTCCAATAAAAACTGCCTTCCAAAACTTTGAAAATCATTCGTTGATAACCAATGTGTCCTCCATAATTTAACCTGTGATAATGATGAATAATAGACTATATGTCCTTATTGGGTACACACTACTTGATCATACTATCATTACATAGCTTCTAGAGAAATGGTTCTTCCTATATGTATGCTTTTGCATCATGTATAAGCTTCTCTTTCTAATGATAAGTTAGATTAGATGGTATTATACCAATATTAAGGAAATTAGTGATCTTAGCAAACCATGGATTGTTCACGACTCCTATAGCTAAAAGCTATTCAACTGGAAATGAATCTCTTATTTGATCTATGGTTCCTTCTGTTGTTCCATTTAATTCTAGTCTCAATAAATGATATGCTACTACGTTCTCCAACCCTTTCTTGTCTCTAATCTCTTTATCAAATTCTTATAATAAGATTAGCATCCTTCTTTGCTTACAAGTACTTCAATGTCGAGTGATCTGTATACACTACCATTTTTAAACCAAAGAGATAGGATATGAATTGCTAACATAATTGCTAACATCTCCTTCTCAGTGGTAGCATAGTTTAGCTAAGCATCTGTTAATGTTTTACTTGTATAGTATATAACATCTAACTTCTTATCTTTCCCTTGTCGAAGAACTGCTTCTAAAGCGTAGTCACTGGCATTACACATTAACTCAAATGGTAGACTTCAATCTTAGTCCACTACTATTAGTGCTAGTACTTGTTCTCTTTTCAATCTATCAAAAGCAATTTTACATTCATTAGTAAAAACAAAAGGTGTATCTTTTTCAAGTAATATACACGAAGGTTTTATAATTTTAGAAAAGTCCTTAATGAATAATCTATAAAAGCCTACATGTCTTAAGAAACTTCTCACACCTTTGACATTTGTTGGATATTATAGCTTTTCTATAATGTCAATTTTTGACTTATAAACCTCTATGCCATCTTTTGAAATTTTATGGCCTAATACAACACCTTCTTCTACCATAAAATGCCATTTTTCCAATTTAAGACTAAACTTGTGTCTTCACACCTTGCAAGCATTTTATTTAAATTCAATAGACAATGGTTAAAAGAATTTCCATAAACAGAAAAGTCATCCATAAATATCTCCATGATTTCTTCAACCAAATTAGCAAAAATAGCCATCATGCACCTTTGAAATATAGCAGGTGCATTACACAAGTCAAATAACATTCGTCTATATACAAAAGTACCATAAGGACAAGTGAATGTTGTTTTATCCTGATCTTTTAGAGCTATTGCTATTTGATTATAACGTGAATATCCATCTACAAAACAGTAAAATGCATGCCCTAATATTGTTTCTAGCATTTGATCAATGAATGGAAGTAGAAAATGATCCTTCCTAGTGGTTTTGTTAAGTTTTCTATAATCAATCCAAACTCTCTAACCACTACGTACTCTAATAAGAGATAAATCTCTTAATTAGAAATAATCATTTATTCATTATGCATTGCCAACAAACACTGAACCTGCCAACACTTCTCAATATCCTCTAAATCATAAAATTTTGCCAACCTTCAGCGTTGTACTTAATTAATACAATCATTTATTATATTAACTTGCATGCAATTATCAATATGAAAAAAGTGTTGCATACATTGGTATACATTGAAATTATAACTCTCTTTATCAACTTTTAATTTAAGTGTTCCTTCATAAATGTTTATGATAGCTTTAGTAGTGTACAAAAAAGGCATATCGAGTATCAAATATATGTCCTCATCTTCCTTAAAATTAAGTGCTACAAAATCCACTGGGAAAATAAATTTCCCCGCCTTAACTATCTTCTTATATTCATTATAGTTTCTTTATTGTTCTATCTGCTAGTTATAAACAAATATTTATAGCTTTCACTTCCCCTAATCCAAGCTTCCTATAAATAGATAATGGCATTAAGTTAATAGAAGCACTTGAATCATAAAGAGCCTTTTGAACATTTAAATTACCAATAGAACAAGATATAATAAGTGTTAAAGCCAGCGGGTCCGACTCAGCACTCTTTAGATCACTGAGCCTTTTTTCTTATTACAGGAAAACAGAAGGTACTAAGGGGAGTACTGAAAGAGCTTAGGGATGGCATAAATGCACTTATAACCCTTCACTCAAGCAAGAGAAACAGGGAGTCACCACTCGATATCACCCGAGAAATTATCCATTTTAAGGACTTAGGCAAACTCGGATCCCTTACTTGAAACCGCATTCGCCATTGGATAAAGCTTTGGGTTTGAACTTTGATGTCAGTAGGATTAGGTTCTTTTGTTCGAGGCATCTCAATACCACCCGGATGTTAAGCACTGCTGACCTTACTTTATGTACAGTGCTTCCAAGAATGATGTACTATTATACATCAACCTCTACATGCAAATGTAAACATAATATATACACACAAGCATGAAAGAGCATGATAAAACAATGCATGAATATGGTAGAATGATGCATGATCATGGTAAAGGCTAAACTTAATATACATAACATGGCACATATGGTATATATGGTATAAACATGGTATAGAATTATAAAGATGAATATTAAGAAAGCATGTAAGCATGGTAAATCTACATGTCATGGCAATATCATACAAGCATGTCATAATACATAATGACATATTATAAATATGCGAATAAGTAAAATGCAAATAAAGCAATAAAAAGGCAAACAATTAATCCATGGCATGACAATTATAGCAAAGTCACGTTATGAACAAATACATGCTTGCTAAATAATGAAATATGAGAAATAAAAGCAATAAAAAGTAATAAATTAAAAGTGAAGAGAGATGAGAATGGCTAACACATTTCGCAAATATCTTTTCCATGATTACTTCATATTCTGAATTTCGGGGTAATAAAATATTTTATTTGAAAAATGAAAGAAAATAACTTTAAAAACCAAAACAAAGTTAATAAAATGCTTTAGAAATGAGTTTAGCTTAAAAGGTCAAAATAAATGAAAAATATTTAAAAATGGATTCTAAATAAAAAGGATTTTAGAAAAGCATTTAAAATTATCATTTGATTAATAACGTGAACCATTATTTCACAATATAGTTTTCATCAAATTAGGCCTCAAAATATGATTTTTGTACCTTGGATGGACATGTCCCACATCATAAATTATTGAACACATAATTAAATCATTTTGTTTGAAAAACTAATAAATAAAAGAAATTGCGATCCATGTCCTTGCATTTGGATGATTTTTGTGATCAACAAAAATAACAACATTACAAATTTCACATAAAAGCACAATATTTATTAACAAAATGATTATAAATAAAGTATGAAAAATGGAAAATAAAATATTTATGAAAATGCTCAATTTTTATTAAAGAATATGTAAAATTCCATATTTAAATAAAAAGTGAGAAAATGAAAAAATATTTATTTATCAATAAGGAATTGAAAAATAAGTGCAAAAGATACCATTTTATTAATCAAAAGAACCAAAAGATTATTTACTCAATAAAAGAATAAAAACAGTTTTGGTTTATTTTTGGTATATTTCTGGTTTATTGTTGGTTTCTAGCAACAAACAAAGTGCAAATTAAACATAAAAATAAATGAAAAATTTGATGTAATTGACAAGATAAAGCATAAATAATATCAAAAAAGGACATGTGATAACAAAATTACAAATTAAAGCAAATAAATAAAGAAGGAGAGGTAGGAGTAAAGAACACAAATTATTGTATACAAAATTAACAAGAATATAAATAAGGTATAAAAATGAAAAGAAATGAGAGTTAAGAGTAGAGATTGAGATGATGATGGGAATTGATATATCACAACAATATGCAACATCAATTGATAATCAAAATGACAAATGAAAATAAAAGTTAGTAGAAGTTAGTAAAGTTAGTTGCTTGAGATTGAGATCTTAAGATTGGTAACAAGAGGTATATATAATGTAATGGATGATGCTAATACAATGCATGCTCACACAAGCATTAACTAAATCCGTGGTGTATGTAAAGTATGATGCATGATGTAAATTCGGGAAGCATGCAAAATGATGCAAATTCAGAAAGCATGCAAGTATGCAAGTGATGCAAGCCTGGAAGCATGCAAGTATGCATCCGTAGGATCTAAAAATGAGCATATGCATAATAGTGATATGCATCAAGCAAGTGATATACATAAAGGCACATGAATGCATGAAAATGCAATAATGCAAAAGAAATTGAGAGAGAAGTAGAGAATAGTAGTATAGCATATGTAAGAATAGAGAAAAATTAGTAGAGAAAAGAAAATAATATTAGATGTGAAATAGGCACAAATAAGACTTTCATGAGGTTAGAAACATTAAATAAGAACAAAATAGTATTTAAAAACTATACTTTAACACATAAACTTCAAATTAACATAAAATAGACTCAATTATGGAATATAAAAAATAAAGACTCACAAGACTCTAAGATTGAAATAAAGACACACAAACAAGGTACTTGTATCAAAATGATAGCAATAATCACCAAGAATACAAGCTATGGATATTAATGCTCTCAAATTAATACAAATGTCACAAAATGCAAAAATAATGATCTATAATGAAAAACACAACCAAAATGACCCAAAAATGATAAAAACCCTAAATTACAACACAAGGTATCCATATTTATATCTCAGCAATATCACAGCAACAATCAAAATATGGTTAAGCACAATCAAGCAACAAACATGCATAAAACACATAATGCAAGATTTAAACAAGAAAATACACTAAAATAAACTATGAATCATAAAGATAATCATAAAATTATTCAATTTGAAGACACACAAAAATTAATAAATAGAAACATAATCATCAAACAAAGATAAGATTAAGGATCACACTTAAAAGACATTAAAAAGAGTTTCTAGAATTAAAAGAAAAATCATTTAAAATAGAAAAATATGTTAAAATACTTCAATTCTATCATCCTAGGATCTTAGGGGAGGGTTAGAATAAAGCTCAAGGAAGTATATACCATATAGAACCCTAAAAACCATCATCGGAGTCATTTAGGATGAAGTGGATGAACAGCCAAATATTCCACCTGAAGAGCCAATTTTAGGGCCTCCAACAGCCAGTCTAAAAGCCTCAATAGCTGGTTTTGGGCCACCAATAGTTAGCCAAGCTTTTCTTGGTGCAAATTTTGTTGTTCATGTCTGAACAGTGTGGATTTGCACTCTACTGCCTTCAAAACTCAATTTTAACGCTCCAAACCTCAGAAATG
Source organism: Mallotus repandus (assembly GCA_949671775.1). Lineage (NCBI taxonomy): Eukaryota > Viridiplantae > Streptophyta > Magnoliopsida > Malpighiales > Euphorbiaceae > Mallotus > Mallotus repandus. The sequence goes on from CATIWM010188018.1 coordinate 34,728, forward strand.
AAAGGAGAATCGATGAATATGATGTTCTTGAAAGTGTTTATCCTCAGAATTTAGGCAAGAACTCACCAAGAAACACCAATTGATTATTGAGAATTGAAATTGAACAAAAAAGGGAAAGCGGTGTTTTTAGGTGGGTTTAGGCTTGGATTGGTTTTGATTTGTGTGGAATTGATTTGCGTGGAATTGATTTGCTAGAGCTAGGTTTTGAATTTGGGTGATTGATTTTTGTATTTTTTTTTAGAGGGATTTGAGAAGAAAATAGAGAGAAATTAGGGCTAGAGAAATTTTGACATTATTTCCCCTTATTTTCCCAATTTCCCCTAATTTCTAAGGCTTTTTTGGATAGAAATACTTTTTTATTTTTGTGTTAGAATCTCCTTTTATAGAAGTGGTAAAAAAAAGCCCCCTAAAGCTTTCCTCAAAGCTTTTATTTATAGGCAAACATGTGAGATGACATTTATTGGAAGTATCCTTGAATATTCAAGGTTATTAGGTCATAATATATATTCTCCCTTTAATAAGTTGACATTTGTCCTAGTATATTCTAAATTTGGAATATTCCTTACTTGGAAGCACCTTTTTTGACAAGTGTCTCTTTTTGGATAAGGACAAGGAGAGGTAGACAGTTGTGGGATCCAGTTTGACCGCAGGAGATCAAAATTTGACTTTTTGTCAAATGGGACCCACTGGCACATTAGAATTTTAGAAGAGAGTTTTAAACTGAAATTTAACTATGGGAACATTGTTTGACCACTGAAAATTTTCGTTGACCAAAGTTTGACTTTGTTCTCAGGGCTTCCAGAGGTTAAACTGAAGCTTTAAAAATTAAAATCAGACTAAAAACTACAGAATACAGACTGTAAACAGGCTTTACATAGGACTATACTTATTGGTTTAGAAGACACAACTCGGATGAACTCCTCTCTAATTATTCTTCTTAAACCTCTTTCTTAATACCAAAGTGGTTGGGTTAAGGTTTGATCGAGGTTTGGTTTGGTCTTGAAATGATGTAATTAGTAATCAGGTAAGGTTTTAGTGGTTTGGTAGGTTTTAAAATGATTTGAATTTCAATTCTCTTCATCAAATTTGTTATCTGATGAGACATTTTAGCTTTTTCATCATCAGCCATTAGGGTTTCGAAAAATAACCCCAACAGTAAGACTCCCTAAATGTTTGTGCTTGAGTCGAAGTTTGTTTGAGATAATGGCACTACACTCCTTACTCAGTATAATAGTCTCAAACTCTTGTAACTCATTCTTGCTAGAAATAAGCTCCTCTAAGAATTTTTCATATTTGGGCATCTGTGTAATTGCTTCCACCAATGGTATATTTATGTATAGCTTTCTAAATATCTTCAAGAATTTTATAAATTGTTGATCATGTTCTTACTTCTTTAATCTTTGTGGAAATAGAGTAGGTGGCTCGTAAGGCTTTACTTCAATCTTTTGTTCATTATTTTTCACCTCTGCTTCCTTTTCTATTTATGCTTCAAATCCATCAACTTCTTTTTCTTTCTCATTTGTATCTTTAACCTGTGTTTTCACCTTTTGTTTTGTTTTAGTGGTTGTAATTTTGTTCCACTCCTCAAGGTGATTGCTTTAACATGCTCCTTAGGATTCTTCTCAGTATTGGTAGGAAGAGTCCTTTGATTTTGTATAGATAAAGAATTAGCTAGTTGCACCGTTTGAACTTTCAGATTATGAATGGACGATGAGTGATTTTTGAACATGAGTTAAGTATCTTGATGCATCTGTTCAAGTCTCCCTTCAAGTCTTTTTGTAGCCTCATCTTGTTGATTCATTTTTGCATTCATCATCTCCATAATTTTCTCCATTTTACTTTCTAAAGAGGATATAAATGATGAACCTATTTCTTACTAATTTTGAGATTGATTTTACTGATGAAGAACACTTGCTCCTCCAAAATCTGGTGGTGTTTGAGGTCTCTACTGATTATTATTATTATTGTTCAACGAAAAGTTTGGATATTTTTAGCATGGAATTTCGTTGTCGACCCTTATTGAAGTTGTTCACATAATTCACATTTTTCATAAATAAGTTTCGTATGAGCTGACATTCAATAGTAGGATGTCCTTCATGACAAAGCTCATATTATGATGTAGTGAAGGAAGAAACTGCATTAAGACCTATTTTATACATCCTCTTCGTTAATGCATCTAGCTTTGCATTTACCATAGTTAACCCATCTATCTCAATTGCTCCACCTTTCCTAGGTAAGTATAGAACTCTTACCAAGTATTGATAATATTAGGTGGCAAACTTGTGAACCATCACTTTGCCCTATTAGTGAGTGAAAAAAGGAAAAGAATCAATCATATAGCTTCAGGTTGCACCCCATTCATTCTAAACGTAGAAAAATACTCCAAGAATCTCATCATGTGACCAATAGGATCTTCATGTGACAATCCAATGAAGTGGGAATTTTATATCATTTATATCATGGTTGGCTTGATTTCAAAGTTATTAGCAGCAACAGCAGGTTTGACACTAGGATTTTTGTCTCCTTGTAGATGCAAAGACTAACAAAATCTCTCACAATTCTCTAAACATTTGGTCTATTTTGATTTTCTAGCTGTAAAGCAGGTGGTGGATCTTCCTTAATAACTCTATCATTCTCAACTCTATCATTTTCCAGTTCATTCTGCCTTTTTGCTCTCTAAGTCTCCTATGAAAGGTTCTTTCAATTTTTGAATCTAATGAAATTAGAATTTCACCTCTCCTCCTTGTTTTTTTTATATGTGCATACACTTACAAGAACAACTGAAAAGACAATAAAATAGAATAAAAGAAAAATAATTTTTGAACAAAATAAAATAAAATAAAATGTATAAATCAAACAATATTAATTTTATCTCAATATTGGCTTTCCCATTCCCAGCAATCCCGCCAAAAACTTGGTGATGCTATTCCGCAAGTGCACAGAATCGTACAAGTAGTAATAAAAGATATAGTTCCCATAGAGATAGAAGTCAATTATTGAATTACTCTTAATATACTGCTAGTCTAGACTAATGGAAATTTTATGAGCAAAATAAAGTAAATTAAATCTAAAAGAATAAGAATTTTATCACAAAATATATATAATTAAAGACATTAGGGTTTTACTTCCCCTGGCTCAATATATCTAAAAGTGGTGTTAACTTTCTACCAATTATGAATATTATTTCATTTCCATAGCATTTTAAGAATTGTAATGCCTCTCTCAAGTATTCTCACAATTAACCAATTATAATAATTACCCGATTCCCTAGCTCTCACTAGCATGGATAAAATATCACAACCAATTTATTAACGCAATCTTCTAAGGAATATTAATATTGAAGTGTCTCTCGACAAAGTCAATTTGAATAAATAGATTGTTATTGCTTTTTTCATTAGAATCAATCGTTCAATCTAACCCTTGTGTCTAGTTCAATTCAATGGCTTATCAAACCAATGAAATTATTAAGTCCAATAACCCTCATGAAATAAATATTCTTTGATTAAAAGTTTAAACTAATTAAATTCATATTGAGTCAGGTTTTTAAAACCCTAACTAACCTACTTAGCTATTCATAGAAATTAGAAAAGAAAAACAAAAGATGAAGAATACAAACATATTCGTGATTAACTATAATTAAAAATAAGTAGATGAATAGAAGGAAAAACCTATTTTATTCCACTTGATGAATGATGTTCTTGATCTTTACACCTTGTTCTTCAATCCAACAATTTGATATAGTGGAGTTCTAAATTATTTAATCAAAATTGAAAAGAAAATGTTTTTTTTTCCTAAGAAAAATAGAGTTCTATCAAAAACCAACAACCTCCTCTTTCTTTTTTTTGGGAGAGCATACTTCTCCTTTTATATCGTTCCATAAAAAACCCTAAAATTGACTTTCTTAAAATATGCAGCTATATGCACACAACTATGCAAGAATTGCACACAGCCATGTGGCCTTCTCAAACTCTACCCAGCACCCAATCAGGCATGATTATGTGCTTAAGTGACACAGTCGTGTAGACCTTCAGCTTCTCTTCTTGTTTTGTTTCTTGTCCTTTCTTTGGCATGATGAGCGCCTAGCTTTAAATCTCCATGGCTAACGACTAAATCAAGCTCCAAAAAAATAGAACCTACAATATCAACACAAAAACAATGTAAAAAATATAAAAACTAACTAAAATTTTCTTAAAATGATAAAAACAAATAACCAACTTAACTTTAATGCAAATGATCCTAAAACATGCTATTAAATTATAAAACCTATATTTATAACAACGAAATGCAACTAATTAGTGCTCAAAATATAGTATTTCTGACACTTATCACTGGGCTCGATTTTGTACTTCTTCATGTTTGAATCATAATATCACAATATCTTTTGGCAAAAAAAAAAAAGATTTAGTTGACCTCTACTTGTATGTATTTGTTGTCATTGTTTCATTCAAAAAATATATAAGAAATTTATCTTTCTCCAGTACGTCTTTTTTTTCTCTGATATTTTCACAATTTATAGAGATAATTATTGTAATGTATTTGTGTAATGATATCTCAATGTTATTGGTTGTTTTTTCCTTAAAGGTTTTATTTTTCTCTTAAAGAAAGGGAACTATTTTGTCTGTACTTTTGTTTTGCTGGAATTCCGAGTTTAAGTTCTTTTCAAATGTATGTTGAGCAATTAATATTTAGCTTTCTTCCATGTTATTTGACTACAATATATGCTTCTTTAAGTTCTTATTTTGTTAGAAAATATGAATTTGGATAGAACTTGACAGTGTAGAAAGATCATTCACCTGATAGATTAAATATGGTTGAATTTATATGATTAAATTAAAGTCCAATTAATTTTTTTTATTGAAATTGAATTATTTAATCGCAAGTATATTTGTGATCTATTTTCTTTTTTTTTTTAATGCTAAACAGTATATGTTGGCAATAATGATGTAGGATCTAAATTCATTAACACTTTATGTATGTATAAAATTTCCATCTCAATAGTTACCAGATATATTTTGCTTGAGTGTAGATCCTTTTTTTTTTTTTTTTTTTTGTGATTTGAAATTTGGCAGATTTATAAAATAAAAGAATGAAAGCAAAGAATATGTATGTCTTAGCAACAAAATAGTTGATATTATCCATTTCATCTCCAGGATCTTACCCAAAGAAGCCTCCCAAGTGTTCTGATTGTGCTTATCTCTTCTTAAAGATATTAGGTTCTTGGGCAGTAACAAGAAACTAGAATTTCTATTATAAGCTTCTTCATTTTCTATTTGATTATTCTCGAGTGTTAGGTTGAAGTTGATGCTATGTAATTTCTGATTTCTTTCTCATGTATAATTTAATAATTTGGTGTTATTAAATGATTTGATTGATTTTGCCAAATGATGTGTTTTAGTGACACCAATTAAAGGTTGTATTGTCTGATGCTTTTAGTAAATGAGGATAGCTCTCAAATGCACTTTGATCGGATGAGTTTTGAAAATATTTCTCATGATTTTTTTTATAACAGGTATTTTGCAGGTAGAAAAATTCTGAGGAAGTTATGCATGTTTTGTCAATTGATCCTTGCATTTTGACTTCTGATTTCAGACTAGAAATTTGCTTTCGAATTTCATAGGAAATCTACCAAGAAAGGGCCTCATGGTATGAGCAAATATTCAAGTGTTCAAATTTTCTACAGCATTGTATGGGCATCCATGTGTTTGAGAGGACAAGTGATATGTTTGAGAATGCAGCAATTGGCATGTTGTTGTTTCCAAGTTGTAAGTGTAATCAGACACAATGGAAATTTAACTATGAATTTGCAATCCAAATTGTTTAAGATTATGCAATTTTTTATTTTAATATTTTCAAGTAATATGAAAAATTTCAAAGCAATAAAATATGTACTTCTTTTAGTGGTAAAAAAATACGTTCACATTGTAAATAAATAAAAAAAGCTTAATTTTGTATTAAAATTTTTATAACTCTGCAACAAAGTTCGGGTTGATTTTCTAGTTTAGATATATTAATAAATAAATTATTACAGCATAGGATGAGATTATGCATTTGATCAATTAAAAAAAAATAAGGTACAAATTGTACCCTCAACTTTACCTCGGAATTTATATTTGACCTTAGTGTTCTTTTTTTATCCTAGTTTGACTTTAATTTTTGAAAATTATATTATATTAGATCTTCTATTAAAGAATTATTGCAATTAAATTCTAAAAAATTAAAAAAAATTAATTTTAACATTAATTAATAAAAATTTGTTTGAATAACAATGAGAATTGATTAAATTACTTTTAAGATCTATATTTATGAAGTTTTTTAGATTTTTAAAATTTTTAAGTTTATAAAAACTAATTTTTAATATTTTTTTTTTGCAAATTTAACAGTTAAAAATAATTTTTAGAGATCTAAAAATTTTTGAAAAAATTAAAAAAACTTACAATCAAGCCATATACATTTAATAAACAAGAATTAAAAATATTCTATAAATTCACTAATTTGTAAAAAACTTTAAAATTTTATATAAATTTTTAATTCTTTTTTTCTTGAATGTATATTGTTTAATTCAAAATTTTTTAATTTTTAAAATTTTTTAGATCTAAATAAAAATTTTCAAATTTTTAAAATTTTTAAAAATATATTTCTATAAACTTAAAAAAAATTTTAAAAATTTTAAAATTTCATAAATATTTATTTTGAAAGTAATTTGATCACTTTGCATTATTATTCAATTAATTTTTATTAATTAATATTAAAGTTAAAATTTTTTAAATTTTTAAGATTTAATTACAATAATTTTTTAAATTTTTATTGAATTTTTAAAGATTAAATTGTAATTAAAATTAAATATAAACTGAAAAAAGTAAAGTTGATGCAGCAACCTTATCTTATTCACCCAATAAAAAATTTTACCTATATTTGGTGTATTACACTAATGATAGAATTTAAGATATATTATCTAAATATTATATTCTTATTTGATAGAAACAAAACATGTATCTTGTATTTTAAATCCCACCGTTAAATATTTATACATCCAATGTAGTAAAAATTTTCCTGAACCCGAAATCACCCGATGAACGTGGAAACATATTGACCCTAATTCATCGTCTTGACCATTAACATTTTTAAAAGAGGGATATGATTGAAATTTAGGTGTAAACTTAGGGTTATCATCAAAGAAACAGTTAACGAAGCATCATGTGGAACCAGATTCCTTCCCACCACCTTTTACTTTAAGGCCGACTCTCTTTTGCTTTTCAAAAATTCTTGACAATACTATCTCTGAAATTACTAAAGTATCCATGTCATATCTTCATCGGCAATCAACAAATCTTTTCTGATATAATTAATATATATGTGTTCGCGAAGAACAGAATCAGTTAAATATAATATTTAAATTATTTATTAAATATAAGATTTCTTAATTATATATGTCCATTTAAATATTAAAATGTATCAATCTAATCAATAAATTATTTTAACCTAAAATATTATAAAATACAAATAGATGTCCATACATACAATAATATTTATAAGAGATTGAAAAGTATTAATAGATGTATTAGATTTAAATTCATGTGGTTGGAATTTAATAAATAATATAATAACAATAATAAATTTTTAATGCACTTATATATAATTTTAGTATATTTTTAATAATTAATTATATAATTTATAGTACTTAATTTTAATGTTCAACATGTCTAATATTTTTATTAGAACCATTATCTACGTTTTACGATTGAATATTAATTTAATTTCTAAATTCTTTCACAGAAAATAATATTTACATAATTAATAATTAAAAGCATTATCAAAATTAAATACATGTTAATATGTTTGTTAAAAATTTATTAGTAGTATAGTATTTATTAAATTTTAAATACATAAATTTGAATTTAATACATATATTAATACTTTTCAATCTCTTATAGCATAGACATGTATTAAATTTTAGTAAAATTTTTTGTTAATAATCATGTGGAAATATTTTATATTTAAAATAATTTATTAATTAGATTAATATACTTTAATACTTAATAAATGATAAATATTTTTAAAATCTACTATTTAAATATTAAATAATTTAAATAATGTAATTAACTATTAGATTTTATGTATTTGATAGTAAAATGTATTATGTTTAGAAAAATTTAAATATTGAAGCGAAATTAAAAATTTAGGATAAATTTGTTATAAATAAAAAATATTTGGTTTTATAATACAAGTAAGAAGTTCATATAATCAATAAAATCCTAGTGCCACCTAATAATATTAGTATTTTCACACTCAATTTTTTACTAAATAGTGGAATATATTCGCCAATAAATTATTGAATTGATTATATAAAAATTAAAAGTAAGGGTCAAATATATAATAAGTTGAAAAGGCTTGATCTTTTTTACACCAATAAGCTAATATTAATTATAATTTAAAAAACAATATGTGCTAGATTGATTTTAATTTTAGATTAAAATGAGTTCAGAGTCTGCTCAATATGTGGACTATACAAAATCATTTTTTATTAAATTTAATAAATAGATAGAAAAAAATATTATAAATAAATAATAAATGTTTATAAAAGTTAAACATATATTTTAAAATTAAAATAATGATAAATAAAATATAAAGGCCTATAATAAGTATAGATAATTAATGACTCATGGTATAAATAATAAAAGACTTCATATTGTGATTTTGTAACTAATACTCGTTTTATTCATTTATTGATGTGAAAAATAATAAAAAAAATTAAAAAAAGCTTGATTAAAAGTGTAATATGATAAAATTTGTCATAGATGACAAATTCTATATCTTCAATCGAATAATAAATCTGAATTTCAAATCAATTCATAATTTTTTTCAATATTAAAGTCAAAGTATAAATTATTACAATTAATTATTTATCAAATTGGTTAAAACAATTTATGGGTTTGACTAATCAAATTTATGATTAATCAAAAATACATTTTTAACTCATTTATATGATAAATTATACATAAATTCATATATTATAATATAAATTTTAATTTTTAAATGGTCATGATGATTATCATAACAAAATTAGAGATTTAGGCCAAAAATACATTGTATTAAGATATTAAAGTTCATAAGTAAATACCAAATGTAAAATTTCAACGTGCTAGAAAAAAGATATTTTAATTTTAGTATGCAAGAAAAATATTTAATGGCGTAACCATTAACTTAATAATAAATCGGTCAATTATGTTAAACTGCAATACAATGTAATTTCAATAAAACAATATTTAAGTAGGTATAATTTTTTTGAATGATACTTTTTTTTAGTATTTGCATTATTAATTTCTAATCGACTTTAGTTTTGACTTTAACAAATAATTTTAAATTTACAGTTTGGATATTTAAATGCTTTTTCAAGTTAGAATGGAAGTTATGTTCAATGTATAAAGTTAAAAGTGCAAATAAAGTTGAATGTAGGGGATTAGCTTCCTCACAATTTGATCACAATCATGAGGATTCTTCATGAGCACAAGGAAACAAAAGGAAGTTCAAGTTCAAGTCATTTGAAAGTAACAGGACTCCTTACGATCTAGGTCACGATCATAAAGAGCACTCGTGAACCAGAGGAAATCAAATTTAAGTCACTTGAAAAAGAGGTAGAGCTCCTTACGATCTTACTTAAGATTGTGATCAAGCATGTCCTCACACCTATGAGCATGCTAGTTACGATCGAGATTAAGGTGAATTCAAGTGAAGATTTGCGGACAGAGCTCCTCACGGTCATTTCTTACCAACATAAGCAAGCTCTTAAATGCTCAAAAGTCCTTTATAATGATTAAATCAAGTTCCAATAACTAGTTTTTCAAACATCACGAGTATGAGCACTTTCCTTACAATCGTGAGCACTTTTGTGATCTAAAAATCTGAAATCACATTAAATGAAGAAAGAAGAAGATTAGAGCCAATAGTTATTGTATATAACAACTAGTTTTGACCTCTATAGTATAAATGATAGAGGATATCTCTCATTGATTATAGGAACTACTTTGTATAATAGTTCAAAAAAATTTGACTTTACAAAATATTTTATGTTGTAACAATCCCATTAGAATAGGCAGTGTTGTTGTAAATCTTTTGTACGTATTATAGTGTTTGGTTTAATGAAAACTATTAAACCATTCAAAACCTTTTTTATTGTAAATATGGTATCAAAGCATTAAACCCCTTTTTCTCTTCTTTCTTTCTTTCTTTTTCTTCTTCTTCAAGATCTTCAATGAGAAATAATCACACAAATACCACCATTCGTAATACAAATGATCCTAACAATGCCCTTATCTCCATCAATGTGGTTGTCCAAACCCCTCTTTAACTAACTTCTACCAACTACTTATCATGGAAACTACAATTTCAAACCCTTTTCATCGAGTATCATCGATTGGGCTACGTTGATGGCTTTAAACCTTATCCAGTATCTACCATAACAGTAGATGGTAGAACTTCTCCAAATCCTGCCTACACCTTTTGGATTTGTCAAGATCAATTAATCCTCAATGCCATTATTGGTTCCATCACACATATAATAATTCTATTTGTTTTAAATGCAAAAACATCATAAGAAGCTTGGTCCACTCTTGCCAACACCTAAACGAGCCAACACAAGGACACATAAAAGTAGTCAAAATAAAATCAACCAAATGACAAAAGGAGCTGAATTTCTTAAAGTTTCAGGCTGATGAGCTAGCTCTTCTTGGGGCTCCAAATAATGATGATGATATAATAGATAAGATTCTAAAGGCTCTTGGTGATTATCATAAGGAGTTAGTGTGAGTTGTTCAAGCTAAGGATATCCTAATCAAGTTTGAAGAACTACATGCAAAAGCTACTCAATTTTGAAGCATTGTTGAATCTTCCTAAACCCAAAACCATGTTTCCAATTACTGCTCATGTTTTAACTCACACAAATTCAAACTAGCACCATGACAACAATCAAAGGAATAATTCTTTAGCCTCAAATCGTAGCAATAGAACAACTCAAAGCAGTAATGCAAACTGCAATAATAAGGAACAATGACCTTATCTAGGATATTATCAACTTTTTTTAATTCAAGGACACACTACTAAGAAATGTCCATCCTATAAGCTACAACCAGCATAATCAATTAACAACAACAGTCCACCACTGTGGCAACATAAAGTAAACTATGCTACAACAACCTTGAACAATCAAAACTGGCTCTTAGATAGTGGTGCTTCCTATCACATTACTGCATATTTGAAAAATATGTCCCTACACTGTGGATTCTTTGTTTTCAGCTTCCACATTATAAACAAGTTACAATGTCAAAAGTGATTGTCTAGTGTTTTTATCATGTGGATTTTTTCATATAGTTAAGAACATGATTCCTAATAAAAGATGTACCATGCTTCTTAGAGTGGTAGTTATAAATTTTAGAATAGTAAAGCCACCTTACTTTTACCATAACTCCTATTGCATCTTTCCCCTCAAAGTATTCCCAAACTTTTGATTTGTGTTCAACCTCTTTCCTTTTCTTTGGTTATGGCTACTCAGAGTTTTTATTTTTCAAAGCTTCCACAGTCTATTAGTCTTTGTTAGTTTCATTACCACCGTTAGTAGTATGAGTATTACCATTACTGTTGGTAGTACCAACAGTATTATTCGTCTTCTTAAACATCAACAAGGCACCAAAATATATAACAGAAGAACATGAATGAATTTATAAAATATAAATCAACCCATAACAATTTATAAATCATGTATAAAAATCACATTTATTTAAAAAAAATTAAAAATCCTTGTGAAAAAATTTATAAATCATTTATAAATTATAAAAAATTATATCGCTTTATTAAAAACCAATAACCCATTTATAAATCACAAAAAAAATTAAATTTCCATATTCCTGTTATTAAAAAAATATTCAATAAAAAAATATTACTTGGATCATAGAGATTTATCACCTTTAGTTTAGATCTTCAAATCATAGAGGTATGAGCTTCCATCTTTTTTTTTCCAATAGATCTCATAGAAAGCTTCCACCTTTTGTTTATATCACAAAGATCTCATATAAAGCTTCAACCTTTTATTTACATCGAAGAGATCAGTGAGATCATGAAGCTTCCAACTTCATATCTCAATGCAACAAAACACATAAACACAAGAAGTGACGTAAAAATAAGTTAATCATCATAGAAATCTTGATAAATCATAATAAATTGATTACACCATTAGATCTATTGAGTATTTAAAAAATACCAATTAGATATATGATTTAAAAAAACAACAAAAAATGAAGTCACTCAAGTGCTCAACTTACACAAAGAAAATGAGAACACATATAGTAAATCAATGATCTATTGATTTCAAATCTCTCAAATCATCACAAAGATCTCAAATTAATTAGGGGAAACTATATAGAGGCAAAGAGTTCTCAAATCATTTATCTATTGATTTGAGATCATTTGGTGACACAAATCATTAAGTAAATAAGAGGAGTGGAAATCGATAGCAGCATGAGTTATGGATGATGCATGTAGAAATAGAGAAGAAGAGAGACAAAGGTTAGATAGAAGAATAAAGGCCAAGATAATAGATCAAAGGTTGAAGAAAAGAAAAACACTAGAGAGTGGAGAGTGGAAAGGCGGCTAGGTTACAACGAGAGAGAAGAAGAGAGCATTTTAAGGTTAGAAGAATAAGGGGAGGTGGTGAAATGAGGAAAGAATGGGAATGTGATATATATATATATATATATGTAAGGTTAATTAACCCTACTAAAAAACGACGTCGTTTTGAGTTTCAGAAACTCAGACGGTTTGATTTGAATATTAATCAAACCGAGCCGACATCCGAACTTCCAAAATTCTTCTCTTCTCCATCTGAGCTACCATCTCTCCCCTTCATCAACCGAACCGTACTTGACAATTCGACTAGAACCAGATTCAAAAATTTGAGCGGTTGACTTTTTGCACACCCCTACGTACACACGGGCACTCACACACACATATACACATTGAATGTTTAAAAACATTATGGTTAAATTTAATCCCAAAGTCCATTTGAATAAAAAAAAAGTTAAATTAGTTTCAGTCATAAATTTGTGGCAAATAGAATATATTCTTTGAGCAAAGTTAAAAATAAAATCCAAGAGAATAATATTTTAAAATTTGAATTAGTTATTATATTTTCAAACTAGTTATCATTATAAAATTAGATAACATGAAGTAAGAACATGAAAGTATATAAATATGGAAACGGATGCGATGGGCTGATATTTTAAAAATATTGAGAAAATATATAAATATTAAAAATATATAACATAAAATTAGATTTTAATTTATTTTATTTAAAGATAAAAATTATATTATTCAAATTAGAAACATATTTTTAAATTGGAAACACATTTCTTAATTTTTTAAATTGATAAAATTTCTTAAATTTTTCACACAAAAATATATTGGAAATATAAACATGGGTATTAATTAAAATTTTCGTACATTGTAATTATAAAATAAGCATTAAATATATTTCTGATAATTTTTTAATTAAAGCCCGTCCAGAACATGAACAAGTTTAGTCAGTACGGAGTGTACTGAGATATGTGTGTAATTGGGAAATTGAGAGGTCAAAAAGTAGATGGCATTAACGAAATAAAAGTGAAAAAGTAAGGGCAATAATATAGAGGTGTCGTATTCATTCCGCGCTTCCTGATCACATTTCTTGTGTTACTTTTTCAGATGACTTTATTTATTAGTTTAGTTTTGGTTTTGTTCTCTTTATGTTTTTTGGTTTTTGTTGTTAGATTTTTGACCGTTGCTTCTCTCTCGCACTCGCACTCACGCACAACGTCTTTCTGTTCTCTGTATGTGAATTAGTTACACTTCTCGCCATTCTCTTCCTCTCCCTCTTCTTCTTCCTCTCCCTCTTCTTCCTCTTCTTCTTCCTCTCCCTCTTCTTCTTCCTCTTCCTCTTCCTCATCATCATCATCGTCGAACAGTTTTGCTCCTCATTCTATTCCCGCCTACATGAAACAACACCAACGCCAGCACCAACAGTAAGTCTAATTCTTTGCTCTTTCCTTTTCCTAATTAAACAGAATTTGTTGCATATTTTTTAGTTGTAAAACAAACACCCAAGAATAAGATTAGATGATTTGTAGGCAACCAAACAAGTGATTTCCAATAAACAATTGGTATTGGTTGATAGAATTTGCAGAATTTCTTCTTGTGAATGTGAATGTGATGAGTCAAAAATCTTATGCTGTTTGTCTTTCTTTATGTTTCCTTTAAGAAGCTTTATCTTCTTTTCTTGTTCATTTCTTCTTCTTTACCACCTCGTAACTGCAACTCATGCTAATTCTTCATTGTACTCCACCTTTTAATCATTATTATTCACTGTTCCCTCTTTTCTATTTTATTATTTCACCACCTCTTTTCCTTTTTTTTTTTCTATCATTGTTTCCATCAATTTTTTTTTTTGAAAAAAAAAATCAGCACATTCTAATTTTTCTTTTAATTTTGGTTTGTCGTTGGTTGGTGTTTGGATGACAATGATTGAGTTCTTGGAGAATTAATTGAGAAATCAAGAAAGAAAATAAGAGAATCTGCTATGGAAATGCTTGTTATTTGTTAACTTAAGAATCAAGAAAAGAACCACTAAGATTGTTTTCTTGAACTTTAGAAAAATTCTTTTTCCTATTTCTTTCTGTGCAATTTGTTTCTGTTCATCAAGCATGGATTAATATAATGCTTGATACATTTCTTTCTCTGTTTTTCTTGAACAGCTGGGGAGAATCCATATGAATTTAGCAAGAACTAAGAAAGAGTTTGGTTACCATTCAAGTTTTCATTCAAGCAGGTAAAAAATGGGATGTTCTACATCAAAGCTGGATGATGAAGAGGCAGTTCAGCTCTGTAAGGATCGAAAACGTTTTATTAAGCAAGCTCTAGAGCAAAGAACACGTTTCGCCGCTGGACATTTAGCTTATATTCAGTCTTTGAGAAGAGTTTCTGCAGCTTTCCGCGAGTTTGTTGAAGGAGACGAGCCTAGAGAATTCTTGTTAGATTCATTTATAACACCACCCTTCACCCCAGTAAAGAAAACAAGTCCAGGATTTATCTCATTTTCGCCTGAATCTTTCTCACAACCAGCTATTCAGTTGCGATCCAATTCTACTGTGAAAGTGAATTACCTAAGGTCTGGGGGAAACCAAGCTATTTCGGTTGAGGAAAGACCTCAATCACCAGAAACGGTCAGAGTTGAAGCATACTCTCCGGTGCGCAGTTTTGGATATGATGGATATTTCCCCGTGCAATCCTCACCAATGTATTCATCATTCTTCTCTTATTTCCCCAATGACAGGCCCAATATTCCTCCCCCTTCACCTCAAACGTCGCAATGGGATGGCTTTTGGAACCCATTTTCTTCATTAGACTACTATAGCTATCCTACCCGGAATAGTCTTGATCAGATGGTTATGGATGATGACATTAGAGGACTGAGGCAGGTTCGAGAAGAAGAAGGTATTCCTGAATTAGAGGATGAAACTGAACATGAAGACATGGATAATAATGTGGATGTAACAGAAGTGCAAGCTAAGGTTGATGCCAATTATGCTAGAGAAGAAGTGCTAGTTGAAGATGTCAATGAGGATGAGGAGGATGAAACCGATAGTGGAAGTGAGTGTGAATGTGAAGGCGAACATGGACATCAATTGAGGGGATTCCAATCACAGGGTAGTACAAAGATAGATTTATCACGGGTTAATTCAGGACAAGTTGAAGTTTGTAATCAAGAAATGCCAGTAGGTGATGGAGAAGGTAAGGCAGAAACACCAGCTTTCACTGTCTATGTAAACCGAAGGCCAACAAGCATGTCAGAGGTTATCAAGGAACTTGAAGATCAGTTCACAATTGCTTGTGATTCAGCCAAGGAGGTTTCATCATTGTTAGAGTCTAGCAAAGCTCAGTACTCATCAATGTCAAATGAACTCACAGGTTAGAAAATTTAAGCTATCAGTTGAAGTTTAACTCTGCCAGAATTATTTTAGTTTATTCAATCATTAGCGGTATAACGTCATGATTAGTATATATCTGGTTGGAATATATTTCTTCTATCGAGGACATATTGTACTTTTAGATTAAAGCGACAATGTTTTGAGACTCTGAATATAGTCCAGTCAACGTTAAGAAGGAAATCAGCTTTTCCTTCCTAATGTTGTAAAAAAGATTTGGTTAGTCCAGTTAACACTCACAGGGACACCTTTTATTAGACTATTGACTTTGTAATCATAGCCATCTGTGTTGAAAAGATTTTGCTTCTACAGCTATGAAAATGCTGAACCCAGTAGCTCTGTTCCGATCAGCTTCTTCTCGCTCATCTTCGTCAAGATTTTTCATCAATTCTTCAAGTTCCAGAGATGAAGGTTATGAAAGCAGCAGTAACTTCTCTGAGGAATCCTGCATCCTTTCTGGTAGTCACCAATCAACATTGGACAGATTATATGCCTGGGAGAAGAAACTCTACCAGGAAGTCAGGGTATGCTTTTAGCCTTTTGTACCTGCTATTTCAAAATTAATCATATGTGGCTTCCAAAATTAGGCTGATGCTTGTAAAAGCAAATTTGATCAAAAAGCTGCTGTTTAATTTAACCTTTCCAGGTTGCTACTACTAGCTGCTTGTTTTATATAACATAGCTTTTGTGTGGAATTCGTTAAAGGTGTAATATGTTGATTATAAACCATATCCCTTCTAGGAAAAGGATTACAAATTCTCATAGTAATTGTTTTATTACTGCATTGTTGATGTGAGATATCATTAATATGCTTCTTTCTTGAACAGTCAGGAGAAAAAGTTCGCATTGCATATGACAAGAAATGCATGCAACTCAGGAGCCAAGATGTAAAAGGAGATGACCCTTTTGTAGTGGACAAAACAAGACTAGCTATTAGAGATCTATACACACAGCTGCAAGTTTCTATACACTCAGCTGAAGCTGTTTCAAAGAGAATAGAGGCTTTAAGAGATGAAGAATTGCAGCCTCAACTTTTGGAATTGGCAAAAGGGTATGCTACTCATCTTCCCGAATAACTTTCTATAAACCATGAAAGAATAATTCCTGTATACGACGAAAATGGGCAGAAACGTCCTTCTTTTCACTATGCAAAAAGGATTTTTATCTAGAAGTAGAACCACAGGAGAGAAAAGCCATAATTTATTACTGTAGGTAATTTTTGAATATTTTCAGCAATTTGTTTTCAGAAGCATAATGACTGGATATTTCCTTGCTTTTTTACTATAGGCAATTTTGGCAAATTTTATTTTTCTTTTCTTAAATGAGAAAAGAAGAGAATCCATAACTATAGTCCTATGATCATTTATCATGCGATGCCCATGTGCTATTTGTGAAACTTTTTTCACTATGAAGCTAAGCTTCTCAAACGAACCTCACTTGAAACTTGTTCTTATTTCGCATAATACAGGTTAGCAAGAATGTGGAAAGTAATGGCTGAATGCCATCAGTCCCAGAGGAAGACATTAGAAGCAGCTAAGCTTTTACTAGCAGGCAAACCTTCAAAATTGGATGCGAAGAGGCGCTCTTCCATGTCACTTGCTGATGATCCTCAACGATTAGCCAGGTCGGCTTCCAATCTCGAAACAGAATTGAGGAATTGGCGAGCCTGCTTTGAAGCATGGATCACTTCTCAGCGATCCTATATGCGTGCACTAACTGGCTGGCTCCTTAGGTGTTTTAGGTCAGATCCCGACACATCAAAGGTGCCATTCTCCCCTCGTCGATCCAGTGGCACTTTTCCAATATTTGGACTTTGTATTCAATGGTCAAGGTTTCTCGATGTGATCCCAGAGTTGCCAGTTCTTGATGGACTGGATATTTTTGCTGCTGGGATGGGATCTCTTTATGGGCAGCAGGTAAGAGATGATCCTACCAAGGCCAGCTCAAGGAGACATGGAGTTGGGGTGTTGAATGAACCTGGCTCGAATATGGAACTGGTGGAGATGGGTGAAGTAGAAGAGGTAATAATGA
Source organism: Mallotus repandus (assembly GCA_949671775.1). Classification (NCBI taxonomy): domain Eukaryota; kingdom Viridiplantae; phylum Streptophyta; class Magnoliopsida; order Malpighiales; family Euphorbiaceae; genus Mallotus; species Mallotus repandus. The sequence goes on from CATIWM010188018.1 coordinate 52,763, forward strand.
CTGCAGAAAAAATAGCTGAAGTTGCCGTGAGGGTACTTTGTGCTGGAATGTCAGTTGCTGTGAATTCACTGACTGAATTTTCTAGTAGGTCTGCTGAGGGATATGCAGAAATCATTAAGCAATGGGAGAACACCAGGTTGTCGAATAGTTCTGGTGGGACAGGAAGGTAGCATATGATATATTGATAGATAGTTTTGTCATGGTGGTCAATGTAAGTATTTGTCATAATACAATTGACCAAAGAAATATGGAGCAACTGCTGCTCCTTCTAACATAACACTCGAGCCTTGTTTAGTTTACAGCTCTACTTGCTAAATGAAAGGAAAGATCACAATCAACATGTTCAATTTTCATTGTTCTACATGGTTGGCAATCGTTTTAATTACTCAGCCTCCTAGGAGTTGACATACAAGCTGTCTCCATTTGAAATGTGTGATATCCCTACCCTTATATGTATATATATATATATATATATATATATAAGGATTATGGTGTAAATATAATGAGAACAAGTCTTAAAGGAGCTGAAAGAAATTTGTGTGCCCGGTGTTTGAAAGGGAAAGGAGAGGTGGCAGCCATGTAAGCTGCCACCAAAAAAAAAAAAAAAAAAATTGTTGTCTTCTTCTTCCTTAAGCCTCCATTATAGCCCCTCGTCTTATTCTTCAATTAATTTTTTTTTTTGTCAATAGGATTTTCATTCCGTTGAAAAATCAGAAACCTCAAAGAGATGACCCCATACAACAATATTTGGAGGACTAGGCTATTCTAAAATCAAGACAAAAAAAATAATGAGATTACCTTTAGTCTAATACTTTACCGGGACTACTTCAAGAGTAGTCTCATTCGTAGTTATGAAAAAACGTTGTATAAGATATAAGTACTTGCAGTACAAATTATAAGTTCTACATAGACTTAAACAAATAAGAGAAAATATTCAAAATTAAACAAAGATATTTTCTGCAAAAAGAAAAAGGACTATCATATAGTCTAGTGCTAACTATCTGCTCTAGACTGTCATTGACTATTGGTTTGTTCCAACCACCATTGGTTGTTTGAGCACTTGTTGTTGCTTCCTCGGGTTGGTTACTATCGCCATTTTATGCATCCTTGCCCTTAGGAGAGGCTCTGGCCATGTCCTTCAGTTTGAACTTTCTCAGGTCTCCAGCTTCCATGGCTTGCTTCTTCTTTTGAAGGGCTCTTTTTATTTTATCCAATTCCTATTCAATGCATTTTGCAGCCTCTTCCATGTCCCATTGAGCATTCTAGCCTGGCTGGTGTCTGCTGGGTGTTAAGTTGTCTTCTTTAATTGCTAATTATTGTCTCTGCCACAAAGGGCTTTGTCCCATAACTATATCTTTTTTATTCATGTTGACAGGGATTAAATTGAAGTCAGATGGGCTGAGCTCATAGGGGGACGCTTCTAATGATGGGAATGCTTTGAGCTAAAGTCCGAAGATTAGGGATTTGTTTAAGACCTCTTTATCAAATATCCTGCAATTCTTAGTGACAAGATCGAACAAACCACAAAACCAGCATATAGCATATAGAGGGCAGTCTCTTAAAATCAAAGGAGTCCCCATACCCCAGACCCCCTCTTTCTATTATAAAGCCATGGGGTAGGCGTTTCATTAGGTCAAGTCTCACCTTCATTCTTAGGTTGGGCTCATCATTTGCATCCAAATAGCAAAAATTTTCAATAGAATCAAGACCAGCATAAAAAATAATTGTGATTTTCACAACATTTTTTAAATTCTCTTGAGCAAAGGATAGAACTCTAACTTGGATCCAAAAGCTCTCATGGTTAAGTTCTATATGCTTTCAGATGGTAATCCTGGATCCCATATACGGACTACCAGCAGAGCCCTATGAATGGTGCATGGGATCCTAGTTAAAATACTGGCCACATCACTTTCAGTTTCAAGCTCTAATTTAAAGATGTTTTCTATCTAGGTATTCTTTACTATCAGTTGGCTAGAGAGATGCCATACCTAGGGTAAACAGTTCGAGAGGGAGGCAATTGAGTACCTTCTCCCCGTCTGCTTTGCAAGCTCCTGCCGGTGGTGTTGAGGGTTCACTTTATTTCCTTTTCTCTACTTTTGTGGATCTAATTTTGCCTAGCTTGAGCGACTTTGGATCTAATTGAATCGGTTTTGGCAGTGCACCATAACCTTAGATCTCGGGGTCTACTTAAGCATGTTCATTACTCAGGGTGATTGAGTTGATTACTTGAAGGGTTTCTATTGATTTAGGGGTGGAGGGGCTATTAATTACAAAATTTAGCTATGGAAGAAATTCACATAATGGATTTGAAGTGGTTCGCTATTGAACACTCTAAAATTTATGGGGAAGGAAAGACTCAAAACTCCACTAAAGATGAAAAGTCTCTAGAGAGCACTATGAAAGAAACCTTACAGACAATCGGTATTTCCCTTCCCTACTAACTATAGCAAATTAATAATCATATTTTTATAAGATACTAATAAGCAACACTGAAAAAGTAAAAAAGGTGATGATTCATTATTCTTCAATTAATCATCAATAACCAAACTTCTCTGTATAATTCTCTCATTAAAATATTTTCCTAAATCAAAATCACTTCATGGCTGGGAAGCAAATTTTTGAATTCTTGATAGAAAGTTGGAGAAGGGTTATACATTTCTTCCTCAAACCGTCAAATTCAAGCAAATCTAATCTCTAGAGCATTTGGGTAAGTAAAAATAAACTTGATTCAACCTATGTTTTGATTTAAATTCATCATACCCTCCTCTATAATAAGTGCTAAAATCATTCTTGGATTAGTTCTTTTTGTTATTAAAAATAGAAGCATATAGAAGCTGAAATTTTATAGGATCAACTTGGTTTTCCTAGAATGGCGCTTATATAGTTATATTATTAAGCTATCTAGTTAGCTATACTTTGATCAAATAGTTAATTGTTGTTGTTGTTGTCAAGATTAAGCTTTTTATTTCTACTGTTGTCAAAGACCCAAAACTTATTCATATATAGGAATTTTTTTTATAATTATGCATGTTGATAAAAAAAAAAAGCTCAAACAATGCAGTTATAAGGTTTTTTACAAGTCCTAGGAGTGCTCTTGTGACTATAATTTAGTATAATTGAGTTTTGGTGCAAATTTGGTTCATTGTGAATGTTGTCGATTTGCAAAAATGACTATAGATCGCTAAGGCGATGCTGCAGTACTTTAAGGCGGCGCCTTAGTGCCATTCCAGAAGCATTTCCGGACTTAAAATGAGTCTATAAATCATGCCACACTATGTATATCAAATAGGTTAAGTCAAATTTTGTTAGTGAGCTTAGAATCTCATTTTATTTCTTCTTAAATGTCTCTATATGAGCCATTCCAACTGCAAGTACAAATATATATGTTCCAACTACAAGATACTAAACAAGTGCAAATATATATGTTCCAACTACAGCAATTTCAAGTGAGTGGTTAACTATATAACATTGGTTTTAAATTTATGGAAAATGTATTTTTTAATATAATTCTATAATATATACTTGTTTCATTAGTTCTAAACTCATATCACTCATATGTACTGATGTTTCCTTACAAATGAGATTTAATGGATTACAACTATAGATATTTCTTGAAAGCTTGCTATTATCATTATGTTATAAAATATTTAGCCTATATAATAAAAATTGGGAACAAATAGCATTATATAATCTTTATTATATTTCTCTAGCAATATGCTTACTTATTTTGAACCCAGTGATCATTTCAGGACATATGTTTTGGTCTTAGTCTGAGCAATCATTCTAGCAAATTTTTAATTATTACCTTTATCGATTTTTCCTTAATGATAGCAGTAACTAATAGCAAGTATACTTCATAGTTAGGTTGATTTATATGAATGATTTAACTATAGTAAAATCTATACACTCGTGGTATATATTTCTTAGATTACATCATGATGATTGGTGTCTTATCTCAGCATTATACTATATATATATTTATTATCTCATCAATATTACTCAGCAATTATCTTTGGGACAGCGCTTGGTTGTACATATAGCCTTAGGGGCATACAACCAGGTGGTTAGCCCTTTGGGGGCAGTTCTGCATATGCGTATGACTAGCAATATTATACACTTAGGCTACTTAGTGTGATCATGTTCCCAATGTGTCAGCAATTCAACATAATCTTTAAGATATGTATTTAATAAGTGTATGAGATGATTTTTCTTAATTGTCCTTTTAGTTTGATTCAGCAATTACGGTAATTACAGCTTACATGTTTCAGAAAATAGTAAATGATACTAAATTACAGTTGATTATTATTTCCATATGTTTATTATATACTCAGTAGCTTTGCAACTATTACCATGGTAATTCCTTTTATTGTAAATTTATCAACAACAAAAATAGCATTGTTCCTACTTTGTTATATCTTTACTCACTCACTGAGTATTTTTATACTCACCCCTCACTTTTAATTTTTCTCAGATCCATTGGAGTATCAGCGGTAGTCTTTAGAAGTCATCTATCTCTTGTCTGTGATCCAACAGTTATAAAAGGTTGTGCCAATAACTCTGATATTTTCTCCTTTTGGCATGTACTTAAGATGCTTATAAATATTATAGATTTGTCCATAGTGTTGTGATAAAGATTAGGTATGAAGATCTTGGTATGTAACCTATAAGTAGAACCTAAAATATGTCTTAAACTTTAAGTTTGTAGTTATATATATAAACTTATATTTATGTTAGTGATATACCCTAGGCCAATTGTGTGATGGCCATACTTTGACTTTGTTTCAGTGATTCCACTATTGGGATTTTGTGATTCATATACGCAATAGAAATTTAAAAATTTAATCACTAAAACCTCACAAGATCCATGTAATTCGGTTAAATCAATTCAGCCAATTATGTAATGGCCATACTTTGACTTTGTTTCAGTGATTCCACTGTTGGTTTTTCATGATTCATATATGCAGCAAAAATTTAAAAATTTAATCACTAAACCCTCATGGGACCCATGTAATTCGGTTAAATCAATTGAGAGGGATTCCAAACACTCACCAAAATTATCTTATAGCAAGATGGTTGGAAGGAAGAGAGGGGGTTCATTCCTGTGACACCTTACCTTGAGCGTTTTGTATAGGTCTTGTCGAATCAAGATGCAGCTAATAAAGCCACGTCCTCTATTGGTATCCACATGAACAGGGTAGCCAAAGCAATATTGTGTGCTAGCACCATTTCAAAGATAGCTCTTTCTTTTTATTTTCTCTCTATATATTTTTTCTTCTCTCAAAAGAAGTGGAGGAATGAAGAGAATAATAGCTTAGAAAACCCTAGAGAAAGAGATGTATATATAGACATCCCATCTAAGGTTTCTTTAACCACTTACTTACCAAAATAATTTTGATAAGATTAAACTTCCTTTTATCGAATAAAGGGCTTAATAGATGATTGGTTAACCAGAACACGTCGATTGTATAGTGAAGGATTGACATAGAATGTATTCATCACTGAGTTCTATAAAGAGAACTTAATGAGCAGTTATAAAAGGGCAAGCAGGAAGCATTCTCTAAGCTGACCCAAGGTATCCTGTCAATCAAAGAATATGTAGATCGGTTCGAAGACCTTTATCACTTTATTTTTTAGATTATGCCTTAAGAGGAGATCAAGTGTGATAGATTAAAAATTGGATTACAAGCTTGTATGCGAACGAGAATAGCTTGGTGTGAAGGGAATAATTTTAGAGAATTAGTTTAAAAGAAACTTACTTTTGAGAAGGCAAAGAATAAAGAGCTAGAGCAAGGGTAGAAGAATAAAGAGGTTCAACCCAAGTTCCTCTCAAGGATACAAAGATAAACAAGTCATCAAGGGAGTTAGCACATTGCCATCTAGATCATACTATAATGGTAATGGTCGAGGTTCGCACATGACAGTCAAAGCACTAGTTAAATGGGAACAGCCAACAAATACCATAGAGGTAAGGAGTTTTTTAGGCTTAGTTAGCTATTATCGTCAATTTATTCAGAATTTCTCCATCATAGTAGCTCTACTAACCAAGTTATTGAGGAAGAATGTGAAATTCTTTAAGAGAAAAGAATGTCAGAAAAGCTTCAAAGAACTTAAAACATGTTTAACTTCTGCTCCAATACTAACTCTTCCTACTAGCGGAGGTGACTTATGGTTTATAGTTATGCTTTTAGGAAGGGATTAGGTTATGTTCTCATGAAATATGGAAAGGTTATAGCATATGCTTCCAGATAATTTAGACTATATGAGTTAAACTATCCTACTCATGACCTGGAATTAACTATTGTAATGTTTGCTCTAAAGACTTGGAGGTATTATCTTTATGGAGAGACATGTCAAATCTTTACAAATCACAAGCCTCTTAAATATCTTTTTAGTCAGAAGGAGTTGAATTTGAGACAAATATGATGGATTGAGTTACTAAAAAACTACAACTGTACAACTGAGTACCACTTTAGAAAAGCTAATGTTGTAGTAAATGCTCTTAGTTGAAAATCTTACAATGACTTAGCCCATATCATATCAATAAGACTCCCTTTGTCAGCAGAACTTAGATCGATGAATGTGGACTTGAAGTTAAGTAATAAGGAAGTATTGCTAGCAACACTCAAGGTTAGACCTAGTCTAGTAAAAAGAGTTAAGGAAACTCAAACTCAAGACACTCACTTATGTAAGGTTGTTGAGGAAGTAAAAAGTAGGTCACGAGTTGATTTTTCCCTTAGAGAAGATGGAACCTTGATGCTTGGATAAAGACTTTATATTCCAAATGTAGAAGAATCAAATGGAGAAATTATGGAGGAGGCACATTGTTCTGCATACTCAATGCATCCGGGTAGTACCAAGATGTATTGCACTCTTAAGGAAAACTATTAGTAGTAGGGCATGAAAAGAGATATAGCAGACTTTGTGGCAAGATGTTTAGTTTGTCAATAAGTAAAAGCTGAGCATCAAGTACCATCAGATCTTTTGCAACCACTTCCTATTCCATGATGGAAATAGGGGCACATTACCATGGATTTTATAATTGGGTTACCTCATACCCAGAAGGGACATGATTCAATATGGGTTACTGTACCAGTTAAAGTAGACTATTCCTTGGATAAGTTAGCAAAATTTATGTGAATGAGATGGTAAGACTTCATGGTACACCAATCTTCATTATATCTAACAGAGATCCAAGATTCAAGTTCAGATGTTTGCCTAGTTTGCATCAAGCTATTGGCATAAAATTGAAGTTTAGCACTTCTTTTCATCCATAATGGACAATCAGTCTGAATGGACCATCTAAACTTTAGAAGATATGCTGAGAGCATGTGTGATGGAATTTAAAGGAAGCTAGGATGAGCATTTACCATGAATGGAGTTTTCATACAACAATAGCCATCATGCAAATCTTGGCATGGCACCATATGAAGCATTGTATGCTAGAAAATGCAGAACACCAGTATGTTGGGTTAAGCAAGAGAAAGAAAACTAATAGGTCTAAAGATTATTCAATCAACTATATATAAGATTGAATTGATTTGTAATAGATTAAAGCATCTCAAGACAAGCAAAAGAGTAATGCCGATTTGAAAAGAAAGGACATTGAATTTAATGTAAGTAACAAAGTATTCTTAAAGATATCAGCATGGAAAGGTCTATTTCATTTTGGGAAACATAGAAAGTTAAGTCCTCATTTTAGTAGTCCATATGAAGTGATTGAAAGAATCGGACAAGTTGCATATCGATTAGCCCTACCTCTAGAGTTATCTCAAGTGCATGATGTCTTCCATATATCCATTTTAAGGAAATATGGAAGTGATCCCTCCCACTGCAGAAACAACCAATTGAATTAAGAGAAGATTTGACCTATAAAGAAGAGCCCATAGGAATCTTAGATAGAGAAGTTTATTCATTTGGTGAAAATTGAAGATTTAGACCAAGGTAGTGTTATTGGGTCCAATTTGGATGTATTAAGCCCAAAGGAGTAGCTACACTTGTTCCAAGCCCAAGATGAAGCCCAAATGTGTGTTATTTAGTCCACTTAATGTTTAAAAATGAATTTGGATTTGTTCTTTAACCAAAACATTTTAGAAATGTTTGTTTTTAGTTAGAATTAATTTTCTTTAGCTTAGTTGACAAGCAAAATAATTCATTTTCTTTAAGGATTTGTTTTCTTATATTTTAAGGGTTTTTTATCCTTATTTTTAAGCATTTGTTTTAAATTAGGTTTATGGTTAAGAATTCTTATAAATAGTTTATTTTATAACCTATTTTGGCAATCTTTTTCATTGATTAAAATAAAATAACGAGTTATTCAATATTCTTGGAGTTTTATTCTTTGAACTTTCTAAACAACATAGATTGTTTGATTGTTGACTTGTCTTATCAATTAAAACATCCATATCTAATTGTGGCAACTTCCTAATAGATAGAGTTCTTAGTTGTTAGATAATTAAGGGTTTTAGTTTCCACCTGACTTGTTTCTTGGATGATCTAAGGTGTGGATTTTAATATATTGTTGCGGGTTTTGTTTATTAGATAAACCTAGTTTGCATCAACTTTGTTTTCCCCTCATTATGTTTTGATGCTATTTTTGTTATTTCCAGTTTGTTTACAACTTTATATCATTTCTTGTATGGTGTGGATGGATATATTTATGCTAACCTTTATTTTCTAAGGTGTTTATTAGACCCTAAAATTAGATTTACTTTTCTAGCACTTTTTTCTTTTGATGTATTTACTAGGAAAGTCATGTACAATTATAAATAATTCTTCATTTTTATTTTATTTTGCAAATGTATGTACATATATTCTTTAATACCGGAACTAGAGTGATTTGAAATTTGTACTGGTTATTACCTAATAAAAAGTAACTAAGTATAAATGACTTCTTGAATTCAAAATCTCTAGCGAGGAAATGATTTTCGCTCAGTATTGAATCATGAGGTCTTTCAAGAAATAGGTCAGCAGTTCTACAATCTAAACTTGGCAATAGTTTGACCCCACGTACCTGCACGCTTCTTTATTATTCCATGGCTTATCCCTCCTTTCTGTGGATGAGTCAAATCTTGTCATTAATCCAAATTACTTATTTATTTTCAATAAGGAAAAATATTAAATGCATCTCACAACCCAATAATTGTCTTGCGATATAATGATGAAAGGAACACCCAGCCAAAAAGCATGGATTTAGGAGACTCAAATGATGATCAAGTTAGCTCAAAGAGGGGAAATAAGAGAAAGAAGAAAGAAAAAGAAAGATCCTCCTCCTTATAATTCTTAAGCTTTTATATGCTTGGTCAAGGATTGGTGAAAATGAATGATAGTTATTGGTTAAGTCGTGTGTATCAAAATAATAAAGTCTTCACCCTTATTAGGTCTAGCATATATATATATATATATATATATATATATAACAAATATTTGTAAATCGCCTACCCGCCTTGGGATGGGATGGTTTGTCATCCCATCAGCGAGGCATGTCATATGTAAAGAGAAGAAGTTAAAATCCCATATATATATGGATAAGGTGCATTTTTTTTCCCTAAAATATACCCACGAGCTCACATATGCTCCTAAATTAATTTTTGGCTCAATTATATTCAAAAATCAAGTTTTATTGATTTTTATGCCCCTCTCTTAGCAGAGGCGTTACACCAACTGTTAGTGGCCCCTTCTAATTGCAACATCACCGCTCCTCCTCCTCCTCTTCTTCTTCTTCTTCTTCTTCTTCTTCTTCTTCATCTTCTTCGATCTCTATCAATAAATTACCATTCTGCACTCATTGAGATAGAAAAGAGCCTCTGCTTTGCACTCATTTATACCCTTCTCATGCAACCATGTCAAAGCTTCTTGGAAAGAAAGAGCCTTTACTTCTTTTGGTAAATAATTGCAGCCATAAGAGAATCAAGCTAAGTTATGTTAACAGACAAGCCAACAAAGCAGCTCACTGGTTATCAAAATATGGATGGCAACAAAATGTTGTAGGGAGATCAGTGTTTATCACAGGGGAATTATGAGAAATAGTGTCCAAGGATAAAGTGGAATCGAAATAATTCGATCTTTCTTTTAGGTAGTAGAGTTTTTTTTTGCCTTGGGTTTAGATTGCTTTTCTGCTATAGTGGATATCTTTTGTGATAATCTCGATACAGCAATGGAAAGTTTTCCTCCATTATTTTGTATTATGTTTGATGGGAGCACTTGCTTCTAGTGGCTTCTGTTTATGAGATGATATAATTTTTCCAAGGAAAAAAAGAGTTAACTCGAGCACCCAAAGAATCTCCTACGACTATCCCGAAGAACACAACTAAGACCAGTCCAGCGAGATATTGACTGGACAGCAACATCAAGATTAATGTTAAGCATACCATCTTGAGGAGGTTTCCAAAAAATAGCACCATCCTTTAACAAACATTGACTATTACAACCATAAGAACCATCCTCACATTTAGCATTACGCCATTGAGATAGAAAAGTACCTGCCCAGTTCATTAGATGACGAGGAGAACGTCTAGCTTTCCTTTAAACAATAGCATTCTGAATAGCTTAACCAAACAATGTTACCCAGAAATCTACCATACCTAAAAATGTGCAATTTGCCATTTTCGTTATCATAAATCGAAAAGCAATTAATTTTTAATCCACTGCTTATCTAAATGACATATCACAGAATATAGTCGCAATAAATCACCGAGAATGACACAGAGCAATGTACCTTTACCAGAATGCTTCGTTTAATGCAAACAACCCTTCTTTTGAGCTTGAGCAATAGAGAAAGATGTGAATTTAATTCATAAATTAAGAAAGCAAACCCTAATTTAATTCATAAATTAAGTTTTGTAAGGTTTGTAATCTGAATCACGAGCATGGGCAGTGCCACAAGTACTTTCCCAAACATAAGAAATCTTTGTCTGCTTTCCTTTCTCAATTCCAGAACAAGCTACCGACATTATGTTCTTTCTTAAAAACCATAGCCTATTGCACCCCGAACACTCCTCTCACAACCAAACATTGTTTATTTTGTTTACTTTTGCACAAAAGCTTGATTAGGCATGGGAATTGAACCTTAACTAGTTTAGATGAGCTGTAACATTGAAGAATTTGAAATTAATTACTAATAAAATGTTAATTTTAAAATGAAAGGTTTGTAATTTTGAACTCAAACGATGTTACCTGGAAATCTGCCGTTACCAAATTAATTAGCTGGTGATTTCTTTTGAGACCTTGAGCTTGTCCATGGAGAAGGCGGGATCAAGAGCCCTTTAATGCCTAACCCATTATGCTCCTTCAACCAGAATCAACCCTTTTTTACCGGTGAGCTTTAATAATCTTTGTCGAATAGCTGGGTTTGACATAGAAACCAAACTTGTTTGGTAGCACTTGTTTAGCTTGCTCTGGGTCTCCAAATGATACAGATTCAAGAAGAAGAAAAGAAATTTACAAAAGAAGAAGAAGAAGAAGAGAGTGGTAACGTGGCAATTACATGGGCCCATTAACGATTGGTTTAACGCCTATGTTAAGAGAATGGCATAAAAATCAATAAAACTTAATTTTTGAGTATAATTGAGCCAAAATTTAATTTAGAAGCATATGTGAGCTCGTGAATATATTTTAAGGGCAAAAATATACCTTATATATATATCAACCTAGAAGGTCCCACTGAGGCTGTATATATATATCAACCTAGAAGGTCCCACTGAGGCTGTCTGGGAAAATTAGTGCCTGAAAGAAACAAAATGTTATTATATATATTTTTTTTTTTCTATTTTTTTTATATATATATACCCTAACTTTTGCATGGGCCGTCCTAAAAGGATATTCAACCCATCGGGCTAAACACAAAATAATTACATATCTTTAAAAGAGAAACAGGCTTGTAGGCTTTATAGGGGGGAAATGCTAAAACAATCGTCTTCATTATCATTACCCAAATCTATAAAAGGCTCTGAGGATTCAGACTGGCTGGACTGGGCCGAGGAGGAAGATCTGGACTGGATCAACTGTTGCATGATCTTAAAATATTCTTCTTCTGTTTTGGCTTGAGCAAGGAGAGCACTGACATGAGATTTATGGGCTAGAAAGTTGGACTGGGTGGAAGATTGTCCAAGGATGCCCTGCTTTTGGAGCCATGCCACAACTGCTGGTTTGGAGGCTTTA
>CATIWM010188081.1:0-11111 GCA_949671775.1 Mallotus repandus
ATTATATGCAAAAGGACTGCATATCAAGCAAAAAATATATATGATTGCAGACCAATAAGCTCGTTCACCCAAATGCTTCCAATTCCTGCATTTTAACATAAATCAACAACACAGAATCATCCAATGCAAGAACAACTGAAAGGAAAATTAATTTCACAAGGAAAAGGGCTCAGTTGTCAAAAGTTTTCAAGTCATGTCCAAATGGTACTAGAATTTTCGGCACCAAAAGAGATGTCACCTAAGAAAAATCAACAAACACATTGAAACAATCTGCAAAAAAACTGTGGTGGAAGCTTCATTATGGCCCAACAAGGCAGCAATCAATAATAACAGAAATCAACCAAGCAAAAACATAAGCAGAAGCAGGAATGAAAGAAATGAAATGCAAAGTGACCTGAGGTATGAGTGTATGAGACAGAAATGAAATGCAAAGTGGGCTCAGATTGGTTGTGGTATAATTCATTATAAAAATGTGGCCATGTAATTCTGGCAACAAAATAAATGCTATCAAGAAATGTGGCAAGCAAGTTTACTTCTTAACTTCTAGGTGGAAGCATCATCATAGCCCCAAGACAATGAACACTAGCAACTGAGCCTCAGCCACCTCAGTAAAGCTGTTCAATAAGGTTAAACTCATGCAACAATACTGGCAACTCATCTCCAGCCACTTCAGTGTTGCAATTCAACAAGTTTAAACTCATCAAACAATAACATTGGCAACTTAAGGTCAAGCCACTTCAGTGATCATGCAAATAGCACACATAACATATCATAGGCAGAGCAATTAATCAGTTGCAAATAGCACACAAAACATATCACAAGTAGAGCAATTAATCAGTTGCAGACAACAGTTAAAGTCCAAATGAATGAAAATTAAATTTTACTAAATTTTCTGCAGTTAATTGGCACTTGATTATCCCATTGATGGGGCCATGCCAACTGGAGGCAACTCTGAGAATCAAAAAACACAAAATAAGAGATTGCATTTAAAGAAGAAAGCTAGATAGAAGCAGAATTAAAGAAATAAGATGCATGAAATAATTCAAAATAATAAGCAAGTAATTACCTTTCTCAAACTCCTTAATTTCCTCTAAGGACTCTTTAATTGAGACTGGAGTTTTTGATATTCTCATCCAATCTTGAGAACACATTAAAGCTTCCACTACTTTAGGTGTCAAAGAAGGTCTAAAACAGTCCAGCACCCTCCCTCCTGTGCTAAAAGCATATTCATATGCAATTATGGATATTGGCACAGTTAACACACCTCGTGCTAGAGTAGAGAGAATAGGAAATCTCTCAAAATTGAGCTTCCATCATCTGATAATGTCAAATGAGTCATCCTCCTCAATGACAGACTCAAAAAGATAGCTATCCAATTTAGTTTTCTTGCTCCCATCAATTCCAAGTGTCATCTTATGCATCTTAAATCTGGCTTTTAGCAAGGAAGATGAGTGCCCAAATTCAGCTGAAACAGTTCCACAAGCATCAACTAACTATCCAGATAGTGATGAAGATTGAGAAGGAGGCTTGCAAGAAGCAGAATAATTATCAAATAATTCAGACAAGACAGCTTTAACATTAGAGTAAATGCTTCTGCCCACAGAATCCCTATAAATATGATTCAGTGAATACTTTAAGAATTCCAGCTTGTATTAAGGATCAAGCACATTTGCAATGAAAATCAACAAATTCATCTTTTGAGGATCCGCCTAGTACTTGTCAAATTTGGCTTTTATGGAAAAGGCCATTGATCTTTTACTAGCATTAGGAGAACTTTGTCACTCATGTAAAACACTCAAAAGTTTAGAAATTTCATAGAAAAAAGAGTTTGCAGTAACATACTGAGAACTAGAGATTCTCAATGTCATCTCATAAAATTTTTTCAAAAAATCAAAAAGTTGCTTGACATGCAACCAGTCCATAAAATTTGGTATATCATCTCCTAAGTCAGCTCTAAATGCATGCTCACATTCCTCATATTTTTCAAAGACTTTGTCAAATAAGCAAGCAGATTTTAACATGTCATAGGTTGAATTCCACCTAGTGGGCACATCTAGAGACAATGAGCATTTTGATTCACAACTAATTAAGTCAGCTACTTCCTTAAATTTGTGCAACCTAGCAGGTGAATTCCTAATATATCTCACAGCTTCTCTAACCCTTTTAACAGAATTGCCAGCTTCTTTCTACCCCTCAGTGACAACTAAATTAAGGATGTGTGCAATGCATCTCATGTGGACATATTTTATTTTGACAACAGATGTGCCCCAATACATTAATTTTTTCTTAAAAAAACCAAGTGCAGTGTCATTTGAAGATGCATTGTCTACTGTCACTGTGAAAATATGCTTGACACCCCAATCTAAAAGACAGTTTTCTAAAATTTTTGCAATATACTCACCCCTATGCAATGTAACAGGGACAAATAAAATAATTTTTTTGTTCAGCTTCCACTTTGAATTAATGTAATGAGTAGTTATGTACATGTAGTTTATGCGTTGAATTGAAGTCTAAGTGTCAGTTGTGAGGCTGACTCTTTGACTTTGACAGTGATGTATGAAAACATTTTTCAATTTAAGCTTTGCTTCCACATATGCATTATAACAGCCTCGACTGACTGTCCATCTACTAGGTAGCTTGAACCTAGGACATGCAACGGACAGGAAATTTTTAAATCCCTCTCCCTCAACAAATTTAAATTAGAGCTCATCAACAATAATCATGTGGGATAGTGCAGTCATAATAGCTTCCTGATTGAAAGTCTAAGTCCCTATTACACCTACACTGTCAGAACTATGCACATCAGCTTGAAGAGTTAAAAGACTCTATCTACTAGACTTAGGGTTAGGGTTTTTCCTACATATAAGGATATGATTTCTACAAGATGATGTACCATTAATTTTAGGGTTTGCATTTACAATTTTAGCATAATAAACACATCTAGCTTTTACCAACTTCCCTTTCTCAATGGTTTTATCGAAGTGCTCCCACACCCTGGTTCTACTGTCCATGTCCTTTTTTTTTTTTCATTTTTAGCAACTTTTGGTTGCTTGGGGGCTTCCACCTATACAAGAGTCTAAGCACCACCAATAGCAGGTTCACTGCCACTGGCAGCTCCTGCTTCAGTTTCCATCTTTATAATAGACATGCAATCAAAACATAAGAACATGAAATAATGCATAACTAAATAAGAGAAAAACAAATAATCATATAATGATTCAATAAAAGGAAGCAGTAATTTTGGAGTTCAATGAAAGCAAGCACTTAAATGATTCAATAAAAATAATTTTTACAAACAATTATTTCAACAAAATAATCAAACAGAAAGCATAAATTAAAATTTCACTTAAAGAAATTTTTTACTAAATTTTAAATAAAATTATTTACATAGAAAGTATAAATTATATTTTCAAAAAAAAGGAAATTAATAAAATTATTCAAAAATTAAGTTTTACCAACAATTATTTCAATACAATAATCAAACAAAAAGAAAATATTATAATTTCAATTAAAGAAAATTTGTACTAAATTTTAAATAAAATTATTTACACAGATAGTACAAATTATATTTTAAAAAAAGCAAATTAATAAAATTTAAAAAATAACTAAACTGAAAGTAAACATTAATAAATTAATTTTTAAAAAATCAAAATAACAAAAAATTTCAACAGGAAATTTAAACACTTAGACTTAGACAACAAAGAAATAATTTTACCTTTATAATGATGAGAGTTTAAAATTTCTCTAACTTGATTATTGTTCAACTTAAGCAACGTCCACGTACAAGATCAACCGATGGCAGATCTACAAGTTTGGGGCTTCCACCATTAAGATCAATCAAAGAGACCGATAAAATTCTTTGGAAATCCAACCAAAAGAGTCAATTTCACCACTATATGTATAACATGCAACAAATAAATGAACAAACACCTTTAGATCTAATAAAATAAGTCCAAAAAATAACCCAAAATTATAAAAACCTTTAGATCGGTTTAAATAATTACCATATCTAGTAGATCTGCCTACAAAAGGCCATTGAATGTCGATTTCATCACTGTCAATGTTTTTTATAGTAAAAAAAACAACAACAATGCAAATCTAAATTATTTTTTTTGAAGAGAACAAACATCAAGTCAAAAAGATTGGAAGAAAATAATGAGACATGTTGATTGTAGAGCAATCGTCTCAGAGAACAAGATAAACATTATAGAGAGGACTGATGGCGAAAGATAATATAGACAGCGAAGAGGTTCATTCTAGAGAAAGGGAAGAGGCAAAAGCTAGACCGGAGAACAAAGATAAACGTTGGCGAGTTTTCTGGGTTAGGGTTACAGTCTTATCGAGAGTCTAGAGTTAAAAGAGACGAGAGGATTGGAAAGTTCGAGAGACGGAGAGAGATAGAGGGGCAGAAAAAATGAGTGAGTGAGGGAAATAAGATGTATTTATAGGGAAAATTTTTTTTAGGGTTAGGATAAGATATAAACGACGTCGTTTTATGCTTACTGTAGCTAAAATTCGATTTTTGGTTTGATTCGATTAGTTTTAAATATGAACTGAGCTAAGAACTGATAACTAATTTTTTATTAAATATTAAACCGAACCACCACTTACCTGATACTGATTACCAAACTGATCTATAATTTCAACTTAATCTGATTCGGTTTAGACAGTCCAACTCGGTTATGCTCAACACTAAATAGAAGTAGCAATAATTATCTTCAATTTATGTTCCATGTTTATTTTGCTTGTGGCTACATTTATGCCTCGTGGACTAATATCTTATATGGAATATTAAGACCCATATTATATCTTTGAGAAGCGTACTTTTACTCTGCTTGTCAAAAGGGGTTCTAGCTAGACTCGTGGCCTCAGGTAAATTTTTTACCTTTAAAATGTAAAATTACTAATTAATTGCTATCATTTATATTAATTAATTTTTGGAATAAAATGCTATAAAATCAAATAAATTTTAAGAAATAATTTAATATTGACACATAATAGATTTTGGTGGATTTTTTTCCAACTCAAACAACAGTTAAAAAAAATTATCCAGTAAATTATTTATTTGAGAAAAAGAATTTAAAAGAAAATTAGAGATACGACTTTAACAAAAGATATTTGTGTCAATAAGTTTTTTCTATCTTTATATGCTCTAAAATGCATGGATATTATGTTGGTGTACAGGTTATCATGTCATAAGCTCATTAGAATAAAATAATAATTTTAAAAGTTAAATGACGATACGTAATAGGTTGAATCAAAAGTTAAGAAGTTAGATGAGCTAAAAGAGTAAAATTTAGAGATAAAAGTATATATTTGACCAATTTGGAGTATGGTAGGTTGAACATACTGACGTTTAATGCTAAAATTTATTATAGTGCTCCTTATACTCTTTAGGAGGAATCACTAATAATAAAGAGTGTTTATCAGAGTTTTAATTAATATAAGAAGTATGTGTTATAACCTTCTCTCATTTATTTTCCCCTTACTTACACATTTGAATGCATAGTAAATTGAATTTATGTAATGATCATTATCATGAATAATAAAAGTAGCGAGCATTATCTTCAGTTTGTGTTCCATGTTTATTTTGATTGTGGCTACATTTATGGCCCGTGGACTAATTATACCTTGGATGAAATATTAAGACTTATATTATATATTTGAGGCTGATAGATTTGCTTAAGCATACTTTTACTTGGCTTGCCATAAGGGTTTCTAGCTAGACTTGTGGCTTTAGGTAAGGTTTTTTTTTTACCTTTAAAATGTAAAATTACTAATTAATTGTTATTATTTTATATTAATTAATTTTTGGGAATAAATGCTACAAAATCAAATAAATTTTAAAAATAATTTAATATTAGCACATGATAAAAATTTTTGGATTTTATCAACTCAAACAATAGTTGAAAAAAATAAAAATTATTTATTTGAGAAAAAGAGTTTAAAAGATATTAAAAAGATACAACTTTAACAAAGGAGATTTGTGTCAAAAAGTTTTTTTTTACCTTTATATGCTCTAAAATGCATGAATATTACGTTGCTTTTCACATTTTCATGTCATAAACTCATTGGAATAAAATATTAATTTAAAGAATTAAAAGGGTTCAAAATAAAAGTTATGATGTGTAATAGATTGAATTAAAAGTTGAGAAGTTAGACGAGCCAAAGAGTTGTACATGCCAATTTAGAAAATGATAGGTGAAATATATTAATATCTAATGCTAAAATTTATTATTGTGCTCCTTATACTCTTTAAGAGGAATCATAAAAGTGTTCCTCGGAATTCTAATTAATATGAAAGGTATGTGTTATAACCTTCTCTCATGTAGTTTTCCATTACCTACACATTTGGATGCAAAATAAATTAAATTTATATTATGATCATTATTATGAATAATAGAAGTAGTAAGAATTATCTTTGATTTGTGTTCCATGTTTATTTTAATTGTGGCTACATTTATGCCCCGTGGTCTAATATCTTATATGGAAAATTAAGACTCATATTATATCTTTGAGGCTGATAGATTTGCGTAAGCGTACTTTGACTTGGCTTGTCAAGACGATTCTAGCTAGACTCGTGGCCTCAGGTAAAGTTTTTGACCTTTAAAATATAAAATTACTAATTAATTGTTATCTTTTTTTATATTAATTAATTGTTGGAATAAAATGTTATAAAATAAAATAAATTTAAAAATAATTTAATATTAGTACATAATAAATTTTTGTGGATTTTTTCCAATTCAAACAATAGTTAAAAAATAAAATTATTTAGTAAATTATTTATTTGAGAAAATGAGTTTAAAAGAAATAAAAAGATGCAACATCAATAAAAGAGAGAAAAAGCATCTTATCAACAAGTCTTTTCAACCTTTACATGCTCTAAAATGCATGGACATTATGTTGTTATACACGTTGTCATGTCATAAGCTCATCAGAATAAAATATTAATTTTAGGTGTTAAATGGATTCAAAATAATATATATATATATATATAGTTATAATGTGTAATAAGGCGAATTAAAAGTTGAGAAGTTAGATGAACTAAGGTAAAATTTAGGGGTGAAAGTATACACATTCAGCCAATTTGAAGAATGACGGGTGGAACATATTCATATTTAATGTTAAAACTTATTATTGTTCTCCTTGTAATCTTTTGAAGGAATCACTAGTGATCAAGGGTTTTATAACCTTCTCTCATGTAGTTTTTCCCCTTACCTACACATTTGGATGCATAATATATTGAATTAATGTAATAATCATTATTATGAATAATAGAAGTAGCAAAAACTATCTTCAATTTGTGTTTCATGTTTATTTTGATTGTGGCTTATGCCTCGTGGACTAATATCTTATATGGAATATTAAAATCTATACTATATCTTTTGAGGGTGATAGATCCGCTTAAGCATACTTTTACTTGTCAAAAGGGGTTCTAGCTAGACTCGTGGCCTGAGGTAAAGTTTCTTGACCTTTAAAATGTAAAATTACTAATTAATTAGTCGTGATTCCGCACAATGCGTAAATTGTTAAATAAGATGATATAAATAATTTAAATGGAATAATAAATAAATAAACTTAATTTTTTTTAATTTTTGTTGCCATAATTTTTTAATTATAATAAAATTTATTTTTAAAATTATTAAATTAGTATTGAAGTATGTCTAATTGTGTTTTAGTTAAAAAATAATATTAAGTAATTTGTATACTTTTTTTTAATTTTTTAATGGTTTAGAAAAAAAATTTGAGTGATTTAAGGTAGAAAAATACGTAATATATACATAATTTAAAAATTTGAGTAGTATTGAAATATGTATAATAGTGTTTTAGTTAAAAATAATAATACTAAATAACTATTAAAATGTTTTATTTTTAATAAAAAATTAAGATTTTTAATAGTTTAACACATTAGTTTTTTAAGTAAATACTCAAATATGAAAGTGGACACTTGTCAAATTTTTAGTTTAATGATTTTAGGAATATATATATATATAGATTGTTATATTTTATATTAGTTAATTTTTAAAATGCTATAAAACAAAATAAATTTAAAAAATAATTTAATATTAAAAATAATAATTTTTTGTGGATTTTTTCCAACTCAAATAATAGTTAAAATAATAAAATTATCTAGTAAATTATTTATTTGAGAAAAAGAGTAAAAGAAATAAAGAGATACAACTTTAAAAAAAGAAAGAAAAAAATTTCATGTATAATATTTATATTATTACAATATACTAATTAAAAAATTTATTTAAAATTAACTTATAGAATGAATGAAATTATATTAAAGATAATTTTCTGTGAAAATTGCCTTTTATTATTGAATTTTTTTTAATAATAATCATTGGATAAAATTTATTTGAAATATTTAATAATTATTATTTATAAAAAAAATTATTTCGTAAAAACGTGAACATTTTAAAAGTAATAATAATAAAATATGGAATAATAATATTTTTAGTCTTATATGTTATTGGATTTCCACAATTGAGTCTTGAAAGAAATTTATTTAATAATCAAGTCATATAGCATTTTAGTTCATAGAACTAATGAGGATATATATTAAAAATTCTATACGGCTCAATTATTAAAAAAATTATAAAATTTAATTGTGAGAATACAATAACTGAAAATCTTATATATATATATATATAAAAGAGCAAGAGAGAGAGAGAATAACATATAAGAACCTAGTACTAACCTAATAGAATAAAATGTTATTATATAATAATTAATCTATATTGTTAAAATATATGCAGTGATATAATACATTGGTAGCTATGTAATAACATATCTATATTATAATAATAATAATATATAATTAATAACAATATAATTGAAAATACGTATAGCATATTTTTTTTTGAACGTAAATACGTATAGCATATATGGTGTCTAAAATTTTATATTTTAAATAAATATTTCACATTCACATGAATTTTATGAAGATTGGCTTGCATTTATTATTCTGCACAAATGAAAGAAATAAATAAAGTTTTTTTATCTAATTTACTAATTTGTGAAATGATACTAACCCTTTTTTATTTAAAAATGATTTCCGAAAGGATCTTTGAAGTGAACGGGAAGAAATTTCTAATTTGTACAGAGATGAGACTATGACACTTGATCAGTGAAAAATTATGACACTTGATCACGGGTGAGTTTACACCAAAAATTGACAGGCCGAAGAAACTACGCTGATATATTATCGATAGTAAAAAGAAACTCCTTTTTTGGTACGCATGACAGATGAATACTAATCCATCATAAAGATAGGTCAGACAGAATGCTACGATAATACGCAAGAATTTTAACATATAATTTTTTAGGAAAAATTTTATAGCGTCATGATGATATTAATATGACACTTAATAATTTTATCTATAATAATAAATAAAAAATAATAATATAAAAATTTTATTTAATTTTAATTTTTTAAAGATAAAATCTATATTTATGTAAGAAAAGTTAATAAAATATTTAATTTTTACTCAAACTAATAATAATAATATAATTTTTATTATCCAATTTTATTTCTATACTAGAATTATAAATCTATTTTCAATCTCTAAAAAATTAAATTACAGTAAAAATAAGATATAAATATTATAAAAATTTTAATCAACATAAAAAAATTTATAATTAATTGAAAACATAAATTTAGTACTAGTAAATCTTGTAACATAAAAAATTTATAATTAATTGAAAACATAAGTTTAGTATTGATAAGTTTTGTATTATATATATAGAAGACTCTCCCTTATATAGTTCTATTTATAATTAATCACTTCAAAGTCTTTATATCTAATTTATTTTTTAATCACAAATATGTGTATGTAATTAATTGCAAATTTTAACAATTTGCATTTATATTTATATTTTTGTTAGATTTTATATTACTTTATTTTATTTGGCTAATAATAATGAAATTGTTGTTTGATGTAAAAGCATTCTATTTTCAATAATTACATATTATTACACGGAAGAAATTTATATCTATATATGATATTTCTTATTTTTATTAAAATTTATTTTAAAAAAATATTTATGTTTACTTGATATTATAAATTTATAATTATATTGTATTCAATTTTTTTTTATCAAACATATGCTAACTTTTGGTTTTACGGTAAAAAGAAAAGTGATTATAAATTCTAATAAAGCTAACATGTCATTTTTAAAAACTTTTTTAATTGGTTATTTTCTATATTTTAGAATGATATAAATAGCTTTTATACTATAATAACTACTAATTCTAATAGTTTATCGATCTATTTAATTATTTTATAGTTTTAGAAAAAAAATTACAATGTACATTAGCATATAAATTTCTATTCCAGTTGACTATATGTATGGATTCATTATCATATTATAAACACTATAACAGAGTAAGTATATAGTAATATTAATAGTATTTATAAAATATAATTATTTCTAATAGTTAGGTAAATATAATAAGAAATAGAAAAAATATACGAGATAATAAATATATAAATGAAGACATATAAAAAAAATACATAAAAATCATTAGACCAATAATTTTTCTAAGATCAAGTAGCAATGGAGCAACAAACTTTTAAACCAACTTATCAATATATGTTTCAATTAGTAGAACGTAAGTATCAAATATGATTATTCTCTTTTCTTTCATCTTATTAGTATCTATTGTGAAATAAACATGTTTTAATCAAGTATGGTTGGTGAGTATAGTTGGTTGTTGAAGAGTTGTTATTCGTTGAATATTGAATGTTGAATGTAGAATTTAATGTATGGTTAGGATTTAATTGTATTTGTTTATTTGAATGGTTTAGATTAATTCTCTAGTAGTATAAATATGACCTCTTGCAATGAGGTTTATGTACCAAAATAAAAAGAGTGAAGAAGAAGTGTAAGGAAGTAAAGCTTCCAATTGTGTGAGAGAGTTTGTGAGTTTAATTAAAGATTATTTGAGTGTTTTGTGTTTAACAAAGTGGTATCAGAGCCAAATACTGGCATATAGTATACCAAATCGAAGCTCTGAGAAAGACGAATCCAACGTCGCCGGAATCACCCTGATCAGAGTTTGGACGCGCCGCCAATCGCCGCCGGAAGTTTGCTGCCAATCAACT
>CATIWM010188138.1:0-18486 GCA_949671775.1 Mallotus repandus
AATGTTCTATATTATGTTTTCATTATATAATTACCAATATCAATATAATTTAAAAACATTATTTTCTATAATACTCAATTTTCTTATACTATAGCGGTTATTAATAAAAGTATCAATTACAAAGTTTTTATTTCTTAAATGAGGCCAAATCTTTTCAAGATATTATTTTCAATTTTATTAGTAATGTTTATAATATAATTTGATCGAATTAAACGCTATTTTGAATGGTTGGTTTTAAACGTCCATCTCGGGCTACGTGAGACGAGGTGTGACAATTATTATTATTATTTTATTATATTAAAAATATTTACTACAAATAATTACACCCGCTCACTCTTAATTTTTCAAATACATATATATATACTCTAAACTTTAATTAAAATTTTTTTATTAACCAAATATTTTTAACATCAATTTAATAAAATAATTAAACTTAATAATTTCCACTTAATATTAATAAAATAAAATTCACATTTAAATTCTCAATTAATTTCATAAATAAATATCAAAATTTGGATGTTCACAATAATAATAATAATAATAATAGCATCCAAAGTAAATTTTAAAATTTATATTATTTTAATTAAAAGTGTTTTAATTATAAAAATTTTGTTGCTTTATATATATAACGTGGAGAGGATAACCATTGAATTGGTTATATAGCTAACCCAATAATTAGAAAGACTAAACCTTTGGGCAAAGTTGATGTACAAGTCCCATAAATTAATGGCAACTAATTACTTTTACATGTGACCTAATAATAATAATAATAATAATAATAATAATAATAATTTAACATTTTTTACTATTTCAAAATATTTTCCTTCTTTTTTAATTGATAATAATAATAACCATGATAACAACATGTTAGAACTTAAAATTATTATTATTATGTATATTATTATTGCAAAGGCCAAACTTATACTTAGCCCCTGAATTTGTAAACAAAATTTTATTGGCCACATAAACTTTTAAAATTACCTTATAGACACCTTAACTTGCAAAATGTGACCTTATAGACACCTCTGTATAGATTTTGAAAAATTAGTTCAATTTACCTTTTGTTGACAAATTTCTTTTTAGTCCTTGAATTTTTATTTAAAGTTCAAATGGGGTCAAATGATTATTGTATGCAAAACAAATTATTTTAACATATACTTTTCAGTTCAATTAACTTTATAATCTATGAAAATAATAAAAATATTATTTACAAATTTCTTACAAATAAATAAGTTATTTTAAAATAAAATTAAAATAACTTAAATAAAAATTTAAAAATATCTTAATATTTATAAAATCATAAGACATTCATATTACAACAATAATAAATTTATAGAGTATTATGAATTTTACATTGTAAATTGTAAAAATTTTAAATTAATAATAAAATAACTGACAAAGTTGAGTATGTAAATATAAATTTTATTTTAATATTAAATCGACATTATTCAAAGCGATATGTAAAAATAGAATATTTTTATATTTTAACTAAAATAAGTGTATATTATAAAGTTATATTGAAAATTAATAAATAAAATTTAATTAATTACTATGAATAAAAATACTTTTGAATTGTTAATTTCTCTTAATTAAGTTAATAACCTAAAAAATGATAATTATTAATGTATAATTTTTATTCATAAATATTTTATTCTAAGAATATTTAATTCCAAGTAACAATTAATAACTCCAAAAAATTTTAAAATATTTTGATATTCGTAACTTTATAGATCATGTAAATCATATAAATCATATTTTCAACTATGATTTGATTGAATAATTATTTATTAATTGTTTATTTTGTTACTTGTGTAGAAATGGTGTATCTCATATTAAAATATTTATAATCTAATAATTTTTATTTATTAATAATTTTTAAATTATAATTGCAAAAAAAATAAAATTAATAATATTTGAAGACTACATTATATTTATATATATTATAAACTTTATACTTTAAATTAAAAAATTTAGAAATGAACTAAGTAATGAATAAAATTATTTATAAGGATATAAGTTTTTATTTTACTTTTAAATATGCATTATTCAAGTCTGTGCATGTAAATAAAATATTTTTTAAATTTTAAAATTAAATATATGAGTATTAAAAAATTAAAAATATATTTCTTATTGTAATTTTAATATAATCAAAATATAAAAGTGTAGATAAATTAATAATATTAATAATAATTATGCCTTAAAATAATAAAGAATAGTAAAAAAATGAGAGGATCAAAATGATAATTTATAAAAATTATGAGGATTAAAAGAAAAAAAATTTAGTTAAGGAGAGTGGAGGAAAACACAGATGTCTTTAAATAATGTAAAATTTACAAGTTTAGGTGTCTATAAGGTGAAATTTCACAAGTTGAGGTGTTTAAAGATCAAATTAGAAGTTTAGGTGGCCAATGGGATTTTCACTATAAGTTCAGGGGGTTAGGTATGGGTTTGGCCCATTCCGACTTATTATTATTATTATTCCAAATTCAAACTCGGTTCAATTATAAAATTTGAAACTCGACTCAAACTCAATTACACTTCATTTTCAAAACTTGAGATTGACTTGATTAAGTATAGCTCTTATACTCAGGCTCTATAAATCCAAACTCGACCTAATTTGATAAGATATTTATGTTGTTATATTAAAATAAAAGTGTAAAGTAGTAAATATGTACAAGTTGGATTAGACTGATTAAACTCGTGAGTCTATCAAGTTAAATATTAAAGAGTTCGAACTTGACTCGATATTCTACCCAACAAACTAAAGCTTGAATTCAACTCAATTATTATCGAGACAAATAATTAAATAATATTTTAACTAAAAATAATATTATTTATATATTATTAATCATAATACTAATAATAATAAAATAACAATATTATTTTAAATATTATTATAATTAAATTAAAAATAATCATAATAATAGTAAAATCAAAAAACAAAAAATTTATAATAGTATCATAATTATAATATTATTAAAGTTAAAACAATCCATAATCATAACAATAATAAAATAAGAAAAAAAATGAAGCGGCCCTTTTCAAAAAAAAAAAAAACATTGAAGTGACCTTTTTCAATTTAGGGGTGTTTAGTTAGTACTTTAGAATCAGTATTAGAATTGGAATAGGAATCGTAACTTTATTTTTTACTAAACAAATACACCCTTAAGAAAATTAAAAAAAAAAATATTTGGGCATTGCGGAAATGCCCATTTTAAATTAAGAAAAAAAAACCACTCTACTACTTTAACTGGCGGAGTTATTTTTCCATCAATTAAAGTGGCGGAACTCGATGTATAATGTCACCTTATTCAAAAATTAACTTTAATCACGTAAAAATTTAACCATCCAATTAAATAAAATAAAACCGAATATACGAGTACGTTCCCCTCATCCTACCGGTCAAATGAATAAAACAAATAAAATTTTAGAGTACAGGAACAAAATTCGATAAACAGTTATTTTTTAAAAATTTTGTATGCAAAGTCATTTATTTTTATTATTATTAACTTTAATCACGTAAAAATTTAACCATCCGAACAAATAAAATAAAACCGAATATACGAGCACGTTCCCCTATCCTATCGGTCAAAATGATTAAAACAAATAAAATTTTGGAAGATAGGAACTAAATTCGATATACAGTCATTTTTAAAAAAAATTTACATGTAAAGTCATTTAATTTTATTATTATTAACTTTAATCAAGTAAAAATTTAACTATCCGACCAAATAAAATAAAATCAAATATACGAGCACGTTCCCCTCATCCTGCATGTCAAAATAACTAAAACAAATAAAATTTTTGAGTACAGGAACAAAATTCGATATACAGTAATTTTTTAAAAATTTTGCATCCAAAGCCATTTATTTTTATTATTATTAACTTTAATAACGTAAAAATTTAACCATCCGAATCAAATAAAATAAAACCGAATATACGAGCATGTTCCCCTTATACTACTGGTCAAAATGACTAAAAAAAATAAAATTTTGGAATCAAAAACAAAATTCGACATACAGTAATTTTTAAAAAATTTTACATGAAAAGCCATTTATTTTTATTATTATTAACTTTAATCACGTAAAAATTAACCATCCGACCAAATAAAATAAAACTGAATATACAAGCATGTTCCCCTCATCTTACCGGTAAAAATGACTAAAACAAATAAAATTTTAGAGTAGAGGAACAAAATTCTATATACAGTAATTTTTTAAAAATTTTGCATGCATAGCCATTTATTTTTATTATTATTAACTTTAATCACGTAAAAATTTAACCATCAGACTAAATAAAATAAAATCGAATATACGAGCACGTTCCCCTCATCCTACCGGTCAAAATGACTAAAATAAATAAAACTTTAGAGTGCAGGAACAAAATTCAATACACAGTAATTTTGTAAAAATTGTACATGTAAAGCCATTTATTTTTATTATTATTAACTTTAATCACGTAAAAATGTAACCACCCGACCAAATAAAATAAAATTGAATATACAAGCACGTTCCTCTCATCCTACCGATTAAAATGACTAAAACAAATAAAATTTTGGAGTATAGGAACAAAATTCGATATACAGTAATTTTTTAAAAATTTTGCATGGAAATCCATTTATTTTTATTATTATTAACTTTAATCACGTAAAAATTTAACCATCAGACCAAATAAAATAAAAATGAATATACGAGCACGTTCCCCTCATCCTACAGGTCAAAATGACTAAAACAAATAAAATTTTGAAGTATAAGAACAAAATTTGATATACAGTAATTTTTTAAAAATTTTGCATGCAAAGCAATTTATTTTTATTATTATTAACTTTAATCACATAAAAATTTAACCATCCTACCAAATAAAATAAAAATGAATATACGAGCACATTCCTCTCATCCTACCGGTCAAAATGACTAAAACAAATAAAATTTTGGAATACAGAACAATAATTTTTAAAAAATTTTGCATGCACAACCATTTATTTTTATTATTATTAACTTTAATCACGTAAAAATTTAACCATCATACCAAATAAAATAAAACCGAATATACGAGCACGTTCCCCTCATCCTATCGGTCAAAATGACTAAAACAAATAAAATTTTGGAGTATAAGAACAAAATTCGATATACAATAATTTTTAAAAATTTTACATGTAAAGCCATTTATTTTTATTATTATTAACTTTAATTATGTAAAAATTTAACCATCCAACCAAATAAAATAAAATCGAATATATGAGCACGTTTCTCTCATCCTACCGGTCAAAATAACTAAAATAAATAAAATTTTAGAGTGTAGGAACAAAATTAGATATAAAGTAATTTTTTAAAAATTTTGCAATTGTGTAAGTTTGTACATGAGGCATTTCGCCAGTAAGACTGGCGAAATAGTGGTTAAATTTTTCTTTTTTTTTTACATTTCGCTAGTAAGACTGGCGAAATGATTGTGTGAATTTTTGTCCCCTTATAATTTTGCTGTTTTAAACGGTGAAATGAATTTTTTTAAATAAAAATAGAAAAAAAAAACCATAAAAATGAAATTTTTTTAAGAAGTACCATAAATTGTGAATTTATAAAACTTTTTGCCATAAAAGGGTAAATAGCCCCATTTACAGACTTCGTAAGAACTTGGCCTCCCACATAGCTATGACGGCGCAAGAAAATTAGTCAATGCATTGTGTTGCATTACATGAGCACTTGATTTTAATTTTTTTTTCTTTTTTTTTTCCTTCATTGTCTCAAGGAATTCATGTACGAACAAGGTTAACCCCTTTCTTGAATATATACCAGAAAACAAATTAGGAAAACCCAAAAGAAAAATCCATACAATTATGTTTCATTGAAATGTATACATGGGTACCCCACCTTCCAGTATAATGATCAGTGAAGCCAAAATAAAACTTATAAAACAACAAAAATAAACTAGAAAAAAGGAAATAAGTAACTTTTGCATTTGGTACCCAATCCGAGATCATACCATGTTCTTACCAATAATTACATAAAACGCAGAAGGAATGATTGAATGAAGGAGCATTGCTAGCGAAGAAAGCTGTCTGTCTGCCCACCAGAATAGCTTTGAGGGCTGACTCATTGAGGGGTCCAACCAGAAGTAATAGGAGTTGTATCAGCTCTAATCAGAGCTGATACATGTTGATGCTACTGCTGCTAGAATACGATCCTGCTGCAGAAGGCCATACAAAAGCTGGCTTGAAAGGTGGGACGCGAGGCACTGCCATTGATCCTGATATAATCTGAAAGATGGCCTGTGTTGTAGGCCTCTGGCTTGCAATTGGATGAGAGCACGCCAAGCCAAGCAAGAGCAGCCTCTGTGCTTCCTCAACAGGGTAGTCACTCCCTAGCTTCTCATCAACAGCCTCAAGTATGCGTCCTTCACGATGAAGCCACCACACCCAATCAACCAGGAACTGGAAGCCAGCAACCTTGGTCCATGGACGCTGACCGCACACCACCTCAAGAACCACTGCACCAAAGCCATAAATATCGGACTCACACGTTGCCTTGCCAGTATGAAGGCATTCAGGGGCACTATAGCCCATCGTTCCGGGCACTCCTTCGAGCTCTGCATACGATGTTTTCTCATTCTCCAATGCTCGAGCCAAGCCAAAATCCCCTAGGCGAGCGTTGAAGTTGGAATCGAGCATGATGTTGCTGGCCTTAAGGTCTCGATGCACCACTTCCTGGTCATACTCAGTATGCAGGTAGTGCAATGCTGATGCTACACCAGCAATGATATTGTACCTGATCTTCCACTCCAGGGCGGTCTTCTCTTCGGGTTCATGGAATAAGTGGTTATCCAAACTTCCATTTGGCATGTACTCGTATACCAAAAGAAGCACCCCATTCTTGTGGCACCACCCTAGATATAATTAAAGCATCATAAGATTCACTTGTCTGCCTCTTTCAAACTAATCCATAACCAATACATACACATATACCTTTTGCATTAACATTTTCTCGCCGGCCCTTGGTTTTCGCATACTAGTATATCTAATTTTAGTTAGCAGTGATTCAATGCTTAACAATTTGGCAGGAAATCAAGACGTGCATGATGAAAATGGTGATGATATAATTCAATTCCTATCAAGGAATGTTTTCCACATACTGTCATATCTCAATAATTTCATTAATTATCTGTCCATGCTCAATAATTTCTTCTACAAATAATTAGAAGTTGATATTTACCGCAATAATTGAATGAATAGCACGTATGCTAATTAATACAAGACATTGGAGTAGGCACAACTTTTATGTGATATAAAGAGTAGATATAAATGTTTGCATATCTAGAAATATGTATACAAAGACAGTGTGAGTGCTGCTTCCGATATAGCCACTTTTCACATCTTTGAACCTTTCAACTTTACTTACTGTGTTTCCAATAATATGAATAAAAAGACAAAGAGAAGCGCTGGCATGTGCATGTGCTAAGATTCTCCCTCGGCAGGGAACTGGCTTGTGAAGTAAAACAGAACACCATTTTAATTTGGTAATTGTTTTAAAAGTATCTGTTTAAAGGAAAGAAAAAAAATTAAAAACGCTAATTAAAGAAGAAAAATTACCAACTAATCGGACGAGATGTTTATGGCGGAGAAGGTTAATGATAGTAAGCTCAGCCAAGAAATCGTCTTGGCTTTTAAGGTAATCTCTGGAGAACCTCTTGACAGCGATTGGGACATTCTCCTTAGGCAGCACCCCTTTGTATACAACTCCAAAACCACCTTGACCAAGCTTGTTCTTCTCAGCGAAGTTGTTGGTCGCCTTTTTCATATCCCTGTACTCAAATTTCCTCGGAGTTCCTGGCAGACTTTTAAGAGCTCCCAGTAGGTTGGGATCGGAAGCAGCCATCTTCTTCCATATGCAGTAGCAAGTCAAGCCTACAGCCCCGATCAGTAATAGCACCGATGAAAGCACCAGAACCTTAATACCGATCATTACAGCATTATGATCATTGTAAGCAGAAGGCAACTGCTCCACCGTCAAATTCCAACCAAGCACACAATTCAGCTGGACAGCACTTCCTGTTGATGCGGCAAACCCAAAGTAAGATTTCTGATTGACTAAGGCTTTAAGGTCAAGATCTGCAGTGAGAACCGGCGTAGCTGGTTTAGCCTTCCCTTGCTCTGCCATGTACACCTCCAGTTCCTTACTGAGACCACTGTAATAGACCCAGAGCATATAAACTTTGGTTTCAGCGGGAGCAATCTCGATGCCGAAGTTGGAGAGAGAGACGGTCTTGTTGGAGCGGATGCTATGAATGTCAAGACCTATGTGGTTATCGTCCGGATCGAAATTTTGCTTGAAGGTGTCGAGCTCAATGGCAACGATGCCATTGGAGGAATCGCCGTCGGTGGTGGAGTTAGTCAAGCCCATGTACTGTCCTTGACTATTGGGAGGGAGGGTGAGGTCGGGGGCTATGAGGAAGGCTAAGCCCTCGCCATGGGGAGCAGAGGTATTAATCTGAAAGATGTTGATAAGGAAGGAAGTGTTGAAAGAAGCTAGTCTTCCTTGTTCATCCCAGAGGTTGAAAGGTTGATTTAAGAACACGCGGCCGGACCTGTTTGCGAGGCTGAAGTTACCGGCGGAATCAGGAGTGACCTGAAGAACGTTGTTGCTGATTGAAGCAGGCGGTAGGACTGCAAACATTGAGTAGTAAGAGCTGTCGAATGGACCGAACTTATAGTTGGAAATTCGGGAGTTCTGAGCAAGGGATGTTATGATGCAGACAACAAAAATGGTGGTTATGGCAACAAACGGCTGACCCATTATTAAGTTTATTTAGTTGTGTTATGGTGCCCTATGCTTTCACACATGCAACCAGCACCAGCTAAAGGGAGAAGAAGACTTTAGCCTTCTGTTTGCTGGTTGTCATAGCATAGCATAGCACTGATCTTGAACCAAATTATAATAAGGGCAAATTTTGCATTTTCTTCCCCATGTTTTGCCCGAGGCCCAAATATGGCCATTTCTTTTTTAGGATGTGGTTTTGCCTTTTGATAAAACCAGGCCTGTGATTTTTTTTATATTTTTAAAATGTATGGTTTAATGATAAATAATATGCATTTTTAATACTAAAATCATATAATGGAAGAGACTTAATGAGGAAAAACACTCCAGCTGTTGTGACTACATCAAGGCAAATTAAGTTTGAGGGAGATGTACAATAAGTTTCTTATGCATCTGATCTACCATATCAGCCGCCAGGATTTAGGTGGCAAGGAGTTCCAGCAATCACAAGAAGACAACTACAAGCACAGGTGAAAGAACATATTGGAAGGCAAAGGATAAAGGCAAAATTTGCCAATCCAGAATTGTAGAACTCTGCGGATAGTTTTTATAGGGTTATGCATGTGTTTTTTGCACTTTTTTTTATAGGTTTTATGCAAGAATTAATGACTGAACATGTATAGCAATGCACAATGCAGGTACAATACTGAT
This sequence comes from Mallotus repandus, assembly GCA_949671775.1. Classification (NCBI taxonomy): domain Eukaryota; kingdom Viridiplantae; phylum Streptophyta; class Magnoliopsida; order Malpighiales; family Euphorbiaceae; genus Mallotus; species Mallotus repandus. Next base: position 9,459 of record CATIWM010188138.1, read on the forward strand.
TTTGGTTTTGTTTTTTGGGTCACATATTTTGGTTTAATTGTATTTTATAGGTCAATAGTTGTAGTGCCTGCCTATGCAAGTATCAACATATCTGAGACTGGTGAATGCAAAAGCTTATATCTATGTAGCTTTCAGCTTAATTTTCTAGTCACTTAATGTGATTTCCATTAGCTACTTACTATGATTTCTATTTTTGTTTCTTTGATGTATTTACATTACTGCTTGTTTGTTAATAACTTGAAAGACATCAAATTTGATAGCTATCAAAGCCATGAAATTTCATTAACAATTGATCAAACATTTTACATGTGTTTATAACAAACACTACACTGAACCAATAGAAAAAATAAAGAAAAAACACCAAAAACATAGCGACTACATAATATGTAACAACCATTTTTTTTTCTTGTCGACATTCTTGCATTGTTTTTTTAATTTCTTCAATCTTCTAAAATTCTAACTATAATTCTGCAATTTCAACATCAACATCACCACACCCTTGCATTGCTGCACCCTTCAATTTCTTGTTTTCAATATCTAAAACTTTGTCCTCTACTTTCAACTAATTCATTATTTCCTTAATCCGCGCGTTTATTAGTTCATCATGCCATTGGAAGAATCCACAACTATTTTTGGAGCAATTTAATTCACATCTATTTACATAGACCATAACAGAAAATATCATTCAATATCACTAACTAACCTCATAATATTGGCAACCATCACTACAACAAAATGGTTCATTTGTTATAATTAAAATTGTCACAAATATTGTAAAATTGTCACGATATATTAATTGTGACAATAAAAAATTGTCACCCAATTGTCACGTAATATCCTGTTGCAAAAAGTCTATCATAAAATGTGTCAATTAAAAGTTGTTACTAATTAAATTTTTTGATGGCAATAAGTTAAATGTCACAAAAAATATTGTTTGTGACAACATATATTGTAACAATTAAAATTATAATTGTCACATAAAAATTACATTGTCACAAATGCAATACTATTTTTCATGACAATATAATTTATTGTTCCAAAAATTACATATAGTGACACTATTAATTGTCACATTAATTATACTAACTAATTAAGATTATATTAGTGACACTATTAATTGTCACATTGCATAGAACCTAATTTAGGATTATCATAAGTCGATGATGTCCATTTGGGAGGTTTTTTACTCGACAACAACAATATCTTGGAGGTCCCTCATAATCTAGCTTGACATTACTTCATCTACTAAATCTTCTCCTTTGAGGTCCCTCATAATCTTGCTCAATGTTACTTTGCCTCCTAAATCTTCCAATTGTTGATGAAGACATTGCCATTGTTGTTTGATTGCAGTTTTTAATTTTGTGGTGCTGATTTGGTAAAACAAGGTTTTTGCAACTTTTCCCCATCCAATTGACGAAATTAAAGTAGCAGGAGAAATGGGAGAAGAAGGAGAAAAGAGATAAACGGTTTATGCCATATCATCCATTCAAGTTAACGATCATCGTTGCCGTTTCTGAAAAGTTACTAACGAAGGCTTAAAAACAAGTTTTGATAAGAAGCCTAATATATTAGGAAAAAAAAAATGTTTGGGCCTCAGGCAAAATATAAGGGGCAAAAATGAACCTTTACCCTTATAATAATAAAATGTTGCATTGTATATATGTAAATAAATAAATTATTGCATGTTGATTGAAATTTAATTCATTTGAAAGTATAATAATTTTATATCTCATCAATCTTATAATATTAGTATGCATTCCACTAATAATTTTGTAAGAAAAAAAAAATCAAAGAAATCACGTGTAAATTAATTATTAATATATGCTACTTTGCTTTACACTTTGTCGCTTTATGGATGGATGGATGCCTTTGTTATTTGAGACTTTCCCGATTATTTCATATAATATAGGTATGTATAGTTAGCTTTCCTATTCTTTTCATCAATTAATTTAACTCATTAATTTGTGTCTCATTCTCTAATTAATTCTCTCTCTCACCCCCAACTCTACTACTTCAGTTGTCACATATCAATTTTCTTTCGGGATAATGTATAAATTGAACGTTCAATTTCATCCTAAAATTTATATTTCACTTTAATTTTTTTTCCCAATTAAATTTTAATTTTTAAAAATTAAACTATATTCAACTCTTTTTTCAAAAAATTGTTGCAATTAAATCTTAAAAATAAAAAATTAATTTTAATATTAATTGATAAAAATTAGCTTGAATAACAATGAAAATTAATGAAATTACTTTTAAAATAAACATTTATAAAGTTTTTAAAAAATTTAAATTTACAGAAATATATTTTTATATTTTTTAAAAATTTTAATAATAGTTAAAATATTTTTAAAAAAATTTAAAATTTTGGAATTAAATAATATACATCTAAGAAAAAAGAATTAAAAATTTTCCATGCGCATAATAATTTTAAAAAAAATTAAGTTTATAGAAAATTTTAAAATTTTTAACAAATTATTGAGTGGGTGAAAATTTTTAAATTCTTTTTTATTAAATGTATATGGCTTGATTATAAATTTTTAAATTTAAAAAAAAATAAGATATATAAAAATTATTTTTAACTTTTTTCTAAATTTTTAAAAAATATTAAATTGAAAAATGATTTTATAAACTTAAAAGTTTTAAAAATTTTAAAAACTTCATAAATGTATATTTCAAAAGTAATCATTGTTATTTAAACTTAATTTTATTAATTAATGTTAATGTTAAACTTTTTTTTTAGAACTTAATTGCAACAATTTTCTAAAAAAGAATTCAATATGATTCAATTTTTAAAGATTAAGATCCAATTGAGAAAAAAAAACATTAAAATCAAATATAAACTTGAAGATAAAGTTTGACCTTTATTCCATTTTCTTCCATTTATATGGAAGTAAGACATATAAAGGTCTTGAATTTGCAAAAAAAAAAAAAAAAAAAAAAAAGAGTTAAATTTGAGTCAATGTATAATTAATTTAATATAATTGAAAAGACCAAGTAATATAACTTAAGCTTGCATAGCTAAATATATATATAGTCTGATTATTATTTATTTATTATTTATGTTGCCTGCTGCCATTTAGCCATGCCAGCAGAATTATGAATGCTAATTGTCTTGCTCACTCTTTGTCCACTTTAATCAATTCATCTTTACAGATAATTAATCTAATTTATTGTTAAAAAATAATTAACCTATTATCTTTTTAAGTTGGATGTTGCACCACATGACCGTGCCTGGAAATGTGAATAGGCCACTATATTATTATTATTATTATTATTTGGAAAGTTGGTTTTCATTAAGAAAATTAAGGGGGAAGACTAGAAATAAGCTAACTGCTTGAACCAGAAACAAAATATTGGGCCAATTTATGGCAAACTCATTCAGCACTGTTGACGTTACTTAGAGCATCTCCAATCCACTGCAAAATGCAGTCAGTTGAGATGTAAATTCTCTCCAATGAAGAGATAAATCTCGTGGCAAAATGCATTGAATGAACAGTGTGCGTGTAAATATGTTGCACATCCTTTGTGTATAAAGTTTCAATATAATCCAAATAACTTTGTTCAATTTAGTACAAATTTATAAGATTTAATTTTTTTTTACTTAAATAATATAATATTGTCACTTAAAAATAATATTTGGATAATAAAAATTTAACAACCATGATATGCATTAATTTAACAACTAATTTAAGAAATCAATCAACAACAACATTGAAATTAATAATGCCCAAAATCATACATTTGATTAAATATAGTTTAATAATATGATAAATCAATTTTAGAACCACCAATGTCGTCAAAAAATTCACCAAAAATATTAGATGTAAAAGGTAGCAGTTGTTGTTGTTGAGCTCTTTTATTCATAATTCTCTTTTGGTCAGCTTTGATAAATGCAAGGAGTTGATGATCTTTGATAGAATTAAAATTTTTAAACAATATTTTATTTTCTTCTCTGAATTCTTGTAAGGCCAACTAATTATCAACAACGTGTTAGCCTTTTTCAACATATCAACCACCTGTCGATTTTCTTCTAAATGAAGATTAATTTTTTCTTCCATAAATTGCTCCTCCTTTCTGCTCTTCAATTTGGCTTTTTTTTTTTTATGTCAATGGGATGTCCACATGAAGAACCACCAACATTAGATACATCCAAATCAATTGAAAATCCTAAAAGTCTAGAAGATGTTGAAACTGCAGAATCAGGAGTAGGATTCTCTTATCTTAATGATTCATTCACACCGTTATTATAAGAAACTTACCTCGAAGTGCGACTTTTATCTTTAAATTTTTTAAAGTCTTTAACTATGTGCTACACGTGATCAAATTTGAAACATTTTGTAATATACATCTTGTTGCATTAATGTTTTTACTCAAATTAACTGCAATTGATAATTAAAATCTTGTTAGAATTAATAGTAATAATGTCAAGATAATATTACATATAACACTAACAATATTACAATAAAATACTTACAATGTTTGCATTTAAAGCGCCTCTAGGATGCATATTTTTAATTTGTCTACCGCGCTCCATGACCTATGAAGTCAAAACAAGAATTACAAGCACTAATCAACAAATACTGCAAAAATTTAAAACAAAAACAGAATTTATAAAAAAAATAGAAATGTAGAGTTACGTCCGAAGATTTGATGGCTTCTAGAAGACTGAGGAATTTGTCGCTAAAGGCCTGTTTCTCCATTTTCAGCGTTGTTTACCTGCGTGTGTGGCTCTGTGCTGCTTTTTTTTTTTGTCAATTGGCTTTGTGCTACTTTGACTGCAGTGTTGAATTTTTTACTCACTGACTTGCGATTTTTAATTTCCCCCCTCCAAATAGCGGAAGGAAATATTATTATTATTATTATTATTATTATTATTATTTAAGGAACAGACAACTGGTGGGCTGGATGTGTTAGGTTTTTTTATGCCTATTTCTAATATGAGCTTGACATCTTTTATTATATATTGAGAAAATTACATTTATCTCCCTGAATTTTGACCTAATTCCAACTCTCCTCTCTCTTATTTGAAAATCAAACATTTACATCCCTCAATTTTAATTCTGTCAACATATAAGTCCCTCCGTTAACTTTTCTATTAGGTTTTTTTTTTATATCAAAATACATTTATCTCCCTCAATTTATAAAAATAAAACAGTTTAATCCCTAAGTTCTAATAAAATAAAATAATTTAGTCCTTCAACTTTTAATTATTTAAAATTTAAAATTTCAATACTAACTAAATTTTAGATATGTACACATATCTCCATCAATATATTTTTTGAATTATATAAAATGCATACTAACTCAAAAGTCAAGTTGTAATTTTAATAAATCTATAAATATCCATAAATTTATTTTATACATTTTATACTTATTTTTATTAATTTTTGCTCTAATTAAAATTAGTATTATCTAAAACTAAAGTAATAAATAAAATGAATTACTTTAAAAAAAGCAAAATTAATGAAACTAAACATAAAAAATAAATATAAAATAAAATTGGTAAAAATTAATGAATTATTAAATTTATAATTTAATTTTTTAATTAAAATTAAATTGATAACGACACGTGTAACCGTTGAAAATTTAGAAAAATTGTGATTTTAAATTTGAAATAATTTAAAAATTAAAGAACAACAATTTTTTTATTAAAATAAAAAGGATTAAAGTGTTAGTTTTTAGAAAATATAGGGAGTGAAATGTTTAGTTTGTATAAAATAAAGGGAGTAAAATATCTTATTTATTAAGATACTAACAGAAAAGTTAATGGAATGACTAAAGTGTTGACAGAACTAAAACTGAGGGACGTAAATGTTCGATTTTCAAACAAGATGGAGGAGAGTTGGAATTAGGTCAAACCTAAGGGAGGTAAATGTAATTTGCTCTTATATATTTAAGAGATATGGATTTTTACAAAAATACCCATTTTTTGGATGTCATTTTCAACAAAATACCCTTTTTCAAAACTATTACACGCATGCCCTAACTTTATTAAAAATTACACGCATATCTCTTTTTTTTTCTCTTCCCTTGTTTCCGTTCATTTTCCTCTTACATCTTCTTCTTCCTTTTTTTTAGTTCTCCCCCTTTTTTTAGTTTTTTGTTTTTGATTTTTTTTGCTATGTTTATGCGTTGATCTGATTGGATCCATTGCTTTTGCTTCTTCCTCTTGGATTTGATTTGAGAATCAATTGTAGAACTTTCAATTTGATTGTTATTCTTATTCATTGGTGTTGTGCAACTTTTCCCCACCAAATATATTGCACACACATATTACTTAGTCCTCCATGTTTCACATCTCCTTCTCCTTGCTTGTCCTCCTCTTCCTTTTTTTTTAGTATAAAAGATTTTTACAGGAGAGTAGATAGCTACCATGGCAGGGGAAATCAAAACCAAAACCCATTTCTTCATACACTATTAATTAAGAAACACCTTTTTGTAATTCTGAATTCTTTTGTTCAGCAACCCCTATCTTATTGCAATGCAGCAACATCAGTAGCGGAAGAAGATCCAATGGTCGTTAGTGTGCAGGTTAATGTTGTTTGTTTTAGGGTTGATTTCACTATTTACTGGGCACAAGGCATCAGATCTTGAATGGTACTCTTAAAGATTAGTGAAGAATAGCTTAAGGCAACTGGTAGGATTAGTTTAATATTTTTGGTTCAAAGATTTGATTTTTTTAATTCTTTTTCTTAAAATGGATGTAATTAATTTAAGTATAAACTAGTAGGAGGGTAGTAGAAATGAAAAAATTGATATTTGGAAATCAAAGTACTCAAAAATTTATTATGGGTACAGTGCAAAAGGATGTAATTTTGCTCGTAAGTTGGGTTTTTTCTTTTTGATGTAGAAAAAATTACCTTTTTTTTTACTACATATAGATATAAAGCTTACCAAGTTACATTAATTAATGGAATAAGCATTTGTTTTTAACATTGGTTGTATTTTGTTACTCCCTCTGTTCCTAAATAATTGTTGTTTAAAGTTTCTTCACATAGATTAATGAATATATTTAATATATGTATAAAATATTATACCACCCTTATAATAATTATTAGCTTTATATAGAGTTCCAAAATAAGTAGATATCTATTCAATTAATTATCCTATATTAAATAAGGGTGAAATAGGAAAAAAAGTAGTTAATATGCATTGGTAACTTAAAACGACAATTATTTAGGAACAAAATTAGACTTCTAAAATAACAATTATTTAGGATTAGAGGAAGTATTGTTTTTGTATAGATGCTATTAGTGAGAAGTCTTCAAATGGGTATTTGCTTAATGTAGCAAGTGGAGGGCTGAACCAACAAAGAACATGTGTGAGTGAATATTTGATGTTTAAGTATAATTTTGTAAGGGCACATAATGAATTAGAAAGTGAAATAGTAAGTTAATATGTATAAATATAAGTTAGTATGCATGTATTGACCAAGCAAGTTTGCTGTAATTTGAATTTGGGAAAGCAAATTAATAAAGAGAATGACAAACAACTCATATCTATTTGTGATAAATATATTCAATATATATATATAAATAGCTCATATCTGCTATAATTTTGCTATAATCAGCAACAACTTTGTGGTCTCCCTTTCATTATAATTTTGTTATGCACTACCATTCCAAATGGTGGGATTTTGGTTGGCTTGATCACTTGATTTTTGAGAGGACTCACTATTTTGTTATATGTAACTTTTGAATATATTTCTTCCTATGAACTGATTTATTGATGCAAGAATTAGAGGCTATCATTGTGCCTGGCTAATTGCTTTTTTTTTTTTTCTCAGCACTTGCTATTGTATACTTCTAAGCATATGCATTTTGTATAATACTCTGATGCAATTTTGTATATGTTAGGAACAACTCAATATATTATAAGTATCTTATTGGTATCTTATCTAATTATGTATATTGTTACAATACTATTGATATATTGTGTGTTTGTTACAAAAATACATACAACATTGAACATTTGTTTACTGTCAGATATAGTTTACTAAAAATTGAACAGGTATCTAATATTGTTTGTGTAAATAGGTTGTTGAAAATGCAAAGTAGATGGCATATTCATTATTCAATTAACTAAATTTTTGGATATTATCCGAATATTTTATGAATATTATTCGTATATGTTCAAAATGCAAAACAAATGTCATATCATTATTCAACATTGTTGAATATTATCTGAATATTTTCTTAATCTTTTTCGTATATGTTGAACATGCAAAATAAGTCTCATATTCATTATTCAACATTTTTTAATGTTATCTGTATATTTTTTGAATCTTATTCGTATATGTTGAAAATGCAAAACAAGTGTCATTCATTATTCAACTATATACATTTTTGAATATTATCCGTATATTTTTGGAAAATTATTCGTATATGTTAAAAATGCAAAATAGGTGTCATATTCATTATTCAGTTATACACATTTTTTAATATTATCCATATATTTTCAAAATCTTATTTGGATATGATACAAAAAAGGTATATGATCTGAAAATAATTACTATCTGAAACTCAAAAAGATATCTAAAAATAATAATAGTATATGAAATTGAAAACAATATCTCAAACTCATAAAAACAGTATCTAAATATAATAATTTGAGGGAGTACATATTGTTAGAAAAATTGTCAAAGAAATAGTTGGCCTTAAATAATAAATTTCCAAATATAAATGTATTCAATTAACTAAAATCAAAAAAAGAATAAAAAAATAATTGATATATGCATATCAATTAATTTAAATCCAAGTGCCCATCTTTTTTCAATGCATGAAATTTGAAATATTTTTCATTTATTTCTATTTTATTATTTATATAATTTAGTTTATTTTCATTATATATATAATATTTTTCCAGGATATCTCATGCTTTAATTATTTATTAAAACTAACATCAGTTATATTATTTAAATATGTTAATTATAAAAAAATGAATATATATGCATATCAATTAATTTAAATCCAAGTGCCCATCTTTTTTCAAATGTATGAAATTTGAAATATTTTTCATTTATTTC
>CATIWM010188141.1:0-27103 GCA_949671775.1 Mallotus repandus
TAAAATGTACATAGTCATAGTAACATAATATTTTCTTTTGGACAACAATGAACTTATGAATTATATAAATAAAACCACAACTTCTTTTCAATAATTCATGGATCCCCATACGCACACAACCCACCATGATCTTGTATAAAAAATTTTCTTAGCCTTGTTACGGCATTTCAAGGGGATTCTATAACACACTTAACATTCCCATAATCATAGTGTTTTCTTTTGGACAACAATGTACTTGTGAGTTACATGTAATTCATTTTTTTATAATTCATGGATCCCCATACACACACAACTCTGCCATAATCTTTTGCCAACTATTTTTCTTTTTTTTAAGCCGTATTACAACATATAAAGGGGATTCCATATCACACACAGTCTGGCCTCATTCACAAGTAGCATTGCGTCCTCATATTCATCCAATCATCTTTCTTATATTTTCATATACATCAAGAATTCACCACACTGTTACAATACTTTATTCAACTCATCATAAACTAAATACATCACATATCACTCCATAAAGTAAATTAATATCTCCCCCATAATATATAAGAAAATAATAATATGCCAAAAATATACCAAAATATACTATATTTCAACATGGCAGAATTGATAGTTAAATTCAAAAATACACTAAAAATTTCACGTTAAGAATATCAAAGCCATACTTTCCAGATTAATATAATTATAAGTCTAGATTTATTTTCAACTAATTTCACATCAATTGGATATTTATCCAAAGAGGAACATAAAAAACATTCCACCATGGTCAAGCTGTCAACAAAATCAAGCAACAAAAAGTATGGTCAAAATTGGCCATCAAACAACAAAATTGAGCTTTCTCTATTTCTATAAATTTTGTAAAAAAAATCTCCAAGTTTTTATAGGATCAAACTTCACAAATTTTGGAGTTATAAAACTCCAGATATATCTCCATCAAGTATTTTGTTCTTACCCAAAACAGAACACCCGAATTCAACAACCATCATTCATATGTATAATCTCATTCATATATATAAGCCCATCTCAAAAAAAATCAATCACCAAAACAATAATAAAATTTAGCAACTATAAATTATAACACACATATTTTCTGTAATAAATCAACTTAATAATAAATTTATAATTATTTATTTTAGGTGTTATATTCACATAGAATATTAAGTTATTCACTTACATTTATTGCTCCCTTCCCTTTGTTTGTATTTACTTGTATGTCAACCTCATTTCCATTTGGTTTAACTGAAATAGATCATAATTCACTTTTTTTTTAAACACCCAAAAATTAATAAAAATTCATCTAGCATGATAACATCACTAAACTAACTAAACATATAAAGCTACCAACTATGACAGATTTAATAAGGTGACTTTAAAAATTCACCAATAATTCTATATAATGAATCTCCAAATTAAACTTTTTAGATAATTAACCTTGTGTTTCTGGAGTAATTTAAAATTGATTTTGCTTAAGTTCAGGTGTATAGAGGAAGAAACTTAAGAAATAATCCACCATACTCAAACCATCATTGGAAATTGAGCAATAAAATGTTCAGCCTCAAATGACCATCGAAACAACAGAATTAGGTTTTCTCTATTTCTGTAAGTTTCATAGTAGACATATTATTATTTCTATATAATTAAAGAAAACTCAATTTTAAGCTTTCTAACTCAAGATATGATTAAAACAATAATACTGAAAAATCATATCCTAAAAGCCCGAATTCTGCAACTTCTAAACCCTAACTTAATTCAACAAAAATATTAAAATTACTTATCAAATAAACATCTAAAGCCTTTGAAGATGAAGATTGTGGTCTGGAATGAATTTCTAATCTTCAATTTACTTGGAAAATTTAGCTATCTATTTTTTTTAAGAAGATTATGAAGATGAAGAAGAAGAAGAAAGACTCTTCCTTCATTCTTTCTTTCTTCCATCGGCTTATCTCCTCTCTTTTTTTTTCAATCAATCAAAGGGTGCCACATACCCACTCTAGCACCTTCTCTTTCTTTTTTTTTTTTTATAATAATAATAATAATAACAACAACTAAACCAATTTAAACCCCTTTATATTTTTGCCATTAACCAATTTAAATCTTTAACTTTCTAATTCTTGTTATGGATTTAATTGAAACATTTATAATATTTTTCTATTTAATATTAGAATTAATGCCACACATATCTTATGCATTTCTCATGTCTTAAGGACAATTATCTGTTTCAATTGAGCCTATATCATCATAAACTTTTTAATTCTCAGTCTTCACTTTATTTTTACTTCTAATCCTTTTTATTCTCATAATTTCACTTATTTTGTGTGTCATCAAAATTCAAACATTCTCGCTCCTTGACTGAGTACAAGTCATGGCTAGACCCAGTACACTAGTCTAGCTATATATATTAGCTTATACTTAAATTCAATTAATAAGGATAATGAATGTAAATGTATCTATAGTTAGGGTACGGGTGTTACAGAAAATCAAGCTTAAAAGTCCATTCCTTTGAGGAAGAAGAGGTGACCTTGCATTCAATACACTTCAAAGTCATCAAACAAAGCTCTGAGGACTTAGTTAAGTGCTTCAAGCTAACTTCAATCGGTGAGAACCCCTTTTTAAGCTTTCAAATATTCATTTCATATGAAATTTCATTTTTTACTTGATTCTTGCTTTATTTGTTATTTGAAGTTCATTAGAAGGCATGATTACTTGAAATATTAAGTGTCAATCGTAGATTTATGTTTATTTGCATCAAAATTTGTCTATTTGACTCCATTTTAGGATTACTTATGTTTTAAGTAACATGTAATATTGTTATACTCCGTTGAAGAGACGATGTCTCTTCAAAGAGACGTCGTCTCTTCGTGATATGGCGATTTGAAATCACCTTCTAGTCAGGAGGCGACGCCTCTTCGAAGAAGCAATCGCCTCCCCACCAAAGTTCTGCATAAGTCTGCTTCATTTTTTGCATCCTTTTGGTTTATTTTCGATCTTTGATACGTCTTTGTTGTCTTGTATCTTCAATATTGCATGAGATTGCCATGATATTGGGTATGTTCAAAGAATCAATTTGTGTATAGATGAATTTTCATGCCTATTTTATGCAAATTGAATTCAATTTCTTTTATAAATAAAATTGTTATCTTGAAACGAAACTAACCATTGTTTGTTGTAGGGATTTCTCGGTATTTTTAATCACTAAATAGTTAGTGTATTAATAAGTTCTTGAGAGATTTTATTTAAATTCATTATCATTGTAATCCTTAATCCTTTTCCCATTTGTTTCGAATGTATGACTGTAAATTCATTAGTATTTGCCTTAAATGTTGAGGTAATAAGCATGTAAACAGGGCTAACATGCAAATTTGAATGTAAGCATAAATTCATAAATGATTGCAATCCACAAATAACAAGGAAATAATTCAATAATCAAGGGTAATAAAATACAAAACACAAACGGAGGCCAACCGCAAGGTTGAGTGGGCATTCAAAAGTCCATACCCAGTTTCCAAATCTGATCTCTGATGATGGCTTCTGGAAACCTCCGTGGAATCCAATTATTGTATAGTGTGTCCCGGCTTTTATTCGGGTGGCAACTCCATTTTCATTTTGGGCCCCAAGCCCATTATGTATTTTCTAGCAGGCCCAGATTTTGTACAGTGTCGTGGTCGCAAAACACTTGGGCTCACGATTGACCCCACCACCTACATTATGAAATTTATTATTATGGTATTTCTCGTTCATATGTAGTAAATTAATTTTTTTTCTACTAAAACTAACAACTAACCTTTATAACTTTATAAGATACAAATAACAATGCTATTAAGAAAAAAAAATAGTAATGTGCAGTTATAATGTGGACAATTTAATTAGTAAGTGTTTTTTCATATTCCTGTTACCTAAACATTTCAGTTTAGAAGACATACACTTCAATTAGAAGCTATTTTTTCTATATTTGTATTTCTGTTTTCTTCTTTTTCTTTTCTTTAACTTCTCTCTAAAAAACTTCCTTTGTTTATTAGTGGTTTTAGAGGTGGTTTTGGCCATTTTTTGTCAAAATCACCTCCTCCTTCTCTTTTTCTTTCATTTTTTGTTCTTAAATTAGTTATATTTCACTGATAGGACCATCGACTCTTCCTCTCTGTTTTTTACAGTTACTGTTCATATCTTTTCTACATAGAGTTTCTTGGATTTTGGTGATTTTTTGTTAATTTCTAATAAAAAACCATCCAAATCCCTTAGTTTCTTTAGTTTTATGTCATAGTTTTTTGTTAATAAATAATCTTGTTAAGTTTTATGCTTAATATGTGTGATAGCTTTTTACAGTAATAGCTTTGTTGTAAGGGCAATTTAGTTGATGGATCTTGTTATTTCATAACCAAAAAGCCATCATCAGTCAAAGAATGGAAGCTCACAAGACAAAGCTCACATCTCTTGCTATATCCTAGCTTCCTCTACCTTCTATTTACTCTCCAACGCTAACGACACTTTGAAGACCGTTGTTGGGTTGTTGAGTTTTCATAAACTCACACTTCAGCTTTTCTTCCACCTACAGCAACCATGGATGATTCAGCTGCTGCTTCTGTTGGTGATATTTTTCTTCCAATGCCTTAGGAACTTTAAGGTTTCAATTATGAAGATGAAGTTTGAGGGGTATGGGCTTCTGTTAGGGAGTGGGCTTTTGTTGTATTTCTTTATCCATTGGGCCCAAATGTATTATCTTTTTTAGTTTAATGAAATAGTTAATGGTTGTTCAAAAAAAATAGTTATATTTCATAGATATATGTAGATCATCTATGTTATTTTGCTTGTATTACCTCCATCTAGTGAGCTTATAGTTGATATATTTCTAGATCTCTAGATCTATTTTTTATTTTTTGGTGGTTTGATCTTTTAAAAAGATTGGTTCTTAATATAATTTTCATGGAGTTTGATAGATCTAAACTTTCTTTAATCAGTTATATGGGTTATAGTGAGTTGATGGTGTTCTTATTTAATGTGATCAGCTAATTTCTTTGTGCAATCTATACCAGTTGGTGTGGATGGATTTCACCCCAAAGAGGAGTCTCAAAGTCCATCATCAATAAAGAATGATTTACTTATTTTATTTTAGGAAAAGATGCAAATGCCCCCTCAATGTTTTAACCTAATCGCAGATAAATCATTAATGTTTTTAGGGGTTCAAATACACCCTTAAAGTTATAAAATTGGACCATATAAGCACCTATGTGTAACGACATGTTAACCCATCTATGTGGAAAGTGGGGGCCAGAAGCAATTTACTGAAATTTTTATATGGCAAGTGGGACCCACAGATCTATATAAAAAAAAAATTAAATCAAACAAAAACCAAAATACTTTTTCAAAGGGCACTTCCTGCATTGCTTGAAAAGCCATCTTCTTCCCTTGATTCTTCAAAATCAAAAACTGGATTTTCAAAGGGCAGCCTAGGTGTATAAAGCCCACAAATTAGCATTGAGGCATGATGTGAGGTGGTTTGTGCTTACTATACCTTGCTAAGGCAAGAACGATTGCAGGCTCTCCGAAGTTCCTAAAACAGGTGCACAAATAACAGCCAACATAAGCAGCAAAAATAATAAACCAACATGTAAGAAATTTTGTTAGGCAAAAGCCCAATCAAGATGGTTGGCAATACCAAAAAACAACCCTTTTCACTATAGATCTTTAACATGAACTCCATCCACAAAATTGAGCTCATTTAATAGAATTCAATGAACTTTACGATAATTTGAACAATCATTTTACTTTAATTGTTGGGAAATCAGCAAACAATTCAAAATATTAATAACCACAAAAGAATTATTACACAATATGACTATAAAGGTTACAACTTTAAAGCGCCAACATTAAAAAAAAAAAAAGGCAACAACTTTGATATGATTGCAATAACAAAATGAACAACTGAAAGATACTCATTAAAATGTGGATCTTGGCACACAAAATCCATAAAATTTTTTGATGTTTAATTACCTAGAAGGACCAAATGAGAGGCGACAGGACTAGATGCAGGAAGAAGTAGTTGGTGGTGGATGGATGCGAAGAATTGCCGGTGAAGAGATGGGCGACGAAGCCTTGGCTGCAGACATCAGTGGGAGCGACAAGGATCCTCCATGACGCCAAGCCATTTTTCTTTTCCAATGTTAAAAGAAGATAATTATTTTATTAAAATGAAGTGAAAATGCTTAGAAGTGGCTAGAGGTTTTGGTTAGGGTTTAAAATTTTTCCATTGAAGTTGTGGTGTACAAAAGTTTAATGGTTAGGATGGTGGGTTCCACTAGCCACATAAAATTGTTTGATTAATTTTTTATTTTTGATATAGATATGTGGGTTCCACTTGCCACGTAGATGGATGTTAACATGCTATTATACATGGGTGGTTATATGGTCCAATTTTATAACATTAAAAGTATATTTGAACCCTTAAAAATATTAATGATTCATCTGCGATTAGGTCAAAACATCGAAGAGGTATTTGCACCTTTTTCCTTTTATTTTTGTACTTTATAAATTTTAGTGATTTATTCTATACTACATCTCTTTTGTAAATTAGTCTGCTACATATAACCTTTAATCAATTATCAATGAAATATAATTGTATTTATATCTGTGCTGCTTAGATGTGCAAATATATATATTTTAATGTTATTCATGAATGTCTATCGATAAATTTTATTTTTGAATTGGATTAACCGAAATAATCATGAAAAATATGTAATCACGGCATTTAATTTGCAAATGGGTCATTTTCTGCTGAGCTTTAAACTTATATTAAATCTTAATTTAATATAAAGTAAGAGATTATTGAAATCTATAATATTATGTATTCATAGTTTTGCTATATCTTACGGAGATATGCTTTCTTTGTCCAAATTTTGCAACTTGTAATCTTCTTGTTATCCATTATCTTTGGCTCCCTCTCCGGTAGTAAAAAAAAAAAAAAAAAAGTAATTAGTAATTAATATGTATATTAATTTAATAACATGCTCATCTGATATAATTTCTTTTAAGATATTAGTAAATAAAAATTTGACCTTTAATTTTTTTTTTTTTTTCAACTAAAAAATTGGGCTTATGCCCATCAATTTTTTTTTAACTTGTCCTCTAATTTCATTACTACAAGTACACATCTTTCATCACTTCAGCAAATTTATTGACATTTAGTGATATTTGAAATTTTAAAATTATAAAATTAGTGCATATTAAAATTAGACTTGCCTTGACACTTGGCAATTGGTGCTGACATGAACATTTCCACGCCAGGCGATAAGTCCAGGTGTGACATGGTTAGACACGTGTCAGTCGATTAGCTCTCCTTTTCTGCAATATTTTGGAAATCTGGGTTTGAAATGGGTTTTTGGACCTTGTTGGCCCAATTAAGCAGCATAATTGGACCTTATTGGACCATCGAATTGTCTAGCAACGACGTCGTTGTTGACATCTTCTTCTGCTGAGTGCTCCTTCCGTCAGGAAACATTAGCAGGGGAAAAATGGGCGATATCGCTTGAAGTGCCAAATTTGTGAGTGAATTATTTGATTGAAGATTTTTTTTAAAAAATGGGTCGAAAAGCAGTTGCAGTGATAGTGAGCTTATGGGTAATTCCAATTTCAATCCTTGTCAATCAAATTGTGCCTCATCCTTACATGGTAACAGCTTTCTGTTATTTATTTCTAAAGCTTTGATCTTTTTCCTTATTTCAATAGAAATTTAATTGAAAGAAGAAGCCTTTTAATTGAAAATGTTTCAGGATGAGATATTTCACATACCTCAAGCTCAACAGTACTGTAAAGGCAATTTCTTGAGTTGGGATCCTATGATTACTACTCCTCCTGGATTGTATGCTTCTCTCTTTTCTTTAAATTTTCCGTTTTTTTTTTTTTCCAGATTGTGCATCTATATGAACCTTGTGGAATGATAGTTTAGTAGCAGACTCTTTCATGGTTTTTAGCATTATGTTCAATTCGACTGTTTGATCTATTTTTCTAAAAGAAAAGATTAGTTGAATGTGCCCTACCTATGTCATGATTTCATTGATGTTCAAAATGCTTTTTTGATGGCTTAAAGAATTGAATTCTAAATTTAAGCAACTATAGCCTTTTCCAAGCATGAAAATTAACTAAATGTAATTCAGTTGAATTGGATTCTTGCATTTTTGGACTTTCCAAAGTCCAAACTCTATGATATGGAAAGGAGAAAAGTAGTAGCTTTTGGTAAATGATGGATTTTCATCCTGTCAGGTCAATTACATAGTTAGGGAAGTTAATAAAATGCAATCCAAAACTCTTGCAGGTACTGTCTTTCACTTGCCCATGTTGCTTGTTTGTTTCCAGGCATGTTTCTTATGCAAGTGGTGTCATTATTTTCTGAAGCATGCTCAACTGCAATTCTTCGCTCTACAAATGGTGTTTTGGCGGTTTTATGTAGTGTTATTGTATATGACATAATCACCCACTTGAGGCCGACTCTTGATGAAAGAAAAGCATCATTTCTTGCTGTGATCCTAGCTCTGTACCCGCTCCATTGGTTTTTCACTTTTCTTTACTATACTGATGTTGCATCGCTTGTTGCAGTGCTTGCTATGTACCTTGCATGCTTGAAGAAGAAATACCACTTCAGTGCATTGGTATCTCAATTTTTTTTAATGGTCATCTACATTGCTATTTTTCCAGATTTTTTACCTCTAATAATATGGTGTTATCTTTTGTCAACAATAGAGAATTCTTCCCATCACTTCAATGCCATTGAACTCTTGTTAATTATAGTTTGTTTGGTACATGTTATTCGTGGACTTTAAGAATACTAAATTGGAAGAATAGATTGAAAATTGATCTGATCTACCTTGAACAAGGAGTAAATAACTTTAGAACATTAGCATTACCATGCATTGGAAAATGCTACCAACAGGAAAACATGAGCATATTGTGCATGCCTTTTTATATACATGCAAGGCTTTTTTGGCACTGCTTATTATTAATCATCTTTTTTTTTAATTTCATTTTTTGAACAGCTTGGAGCCTTTGCTGTTTTTATTCGGCAAACAAATATTATATGGATGGTTTTTGTCGCATGCACAGGCATCATAGATGTTACTCTAACTAGTCAAAGAAAAAATCTTAAAGTGGACCAGTTAAGTGAATCAGGAAAAGAAACTGGTCTTTTTATTCCCAACAATTCTGTCCCAACAGGCTCAAACATGAGAAGAAGAAGAAGAAAGCCTAATGAGGCTGTGGATTCCAGCAAATATAACACAATCATTACAAATGGTTCATCAACAACAGATTCTACAGGTTTTGATCTGAATGTATCAAAAAGCACTTTTGTGATTGTTTAATTTTCATTCTTATCAATTATAAGATGGCACCATTTAACTTCATATTGCAGGTTTTCTTGATGAGATTTGGGAAATCTGTATGGCATCATGTCATATGAAGTGGAATCTTTTCTTATCCTTTAGCCCCTTCTTCATCGTATTGGTGGCCTTTGTTGCTTTCATCGGATGGAACGGGAGTTTAGTTCTAGGTACTACCTCATATTACTAGGGTCTCTTTGATATTGTAAGAGTTTGTTTCTCACTTTATCTTACTGTTTTCAGGGGCAAAAGAAGCTCATGCAGTCTCACTGCATTTTGCACAGATAATGTATTTTAGTCTGATTTCTACACTGGCAACAGCTCCTCTGCATTTCTCATTAAGTCATGGGGCAGATATGTTCCGGTCATTCTGGAAGAATAGGGCCCTTAGTTTTTGTCAGTGGCTACTGGTTCTTACTACTGGCTTCCTCTCTGTACATTTTTTCAGGTCAGTTCAGATGCTACCTTCAGGACAACATCAGCATATTATGCATTCTTTTTTATATGAGCGTCAGGCTTTTAAGCCATTGCTTTCTAGAACAACAACCAAATGCTTGTATTAGATGCTGAACAAATGAAACACACATATCATAAATCATAATTGTATTGGATGATATGAAATAAATTGGGACAGTCACGTTTGTGTTTTGCTATCTTAGTTGCGGTAGGAGATACTTGGCTTGAATTGCTGAAACTGAGCATAAACAAGCTATGTTAAAAACCTGGGATAGAGAAAGACATGAATGAGATAGAAAACAGATACCAAAACAGATGCAACAACACAACAATTAGAAACACAACCAAAGGAACAAAAGATGAGATGCAAGAAACCAAATATATCAGTTGTGTTTAGCATTAGCTTGTATTTCATGTATCTTTGGCCTTGTTTAGAAGATGACGAAGGAGAATAAAATGTTTTAATTCACCATGGAATGTTATGTCTCCAGACTTCAGCATAATGATATGGCCTTCCAAACATTTAGCTGCTGTGCTTATTTCACATTTTCCTCTGCTGCCTCATCATTTCATAATAGAATTTACACCATTGTTGCAGCATAGCTCACCCCTATCTTCTTGCTGACAATCGGCATTATCCCTTCTATCTCTGGAGGAAGGTCATTAAAGCCCATTGGTTGATGAAGTACCTTTTGGTTCCATTTTATGTTTATTCATGGTTTTCGATCTTTAGCACATTGGGTTAGTATATCTCTCTTCATCCTTCATGATTTGATATAGTCAGCTTCATTGATACCTCCTCTTTATCGTTTATTGGCAGGGAAATTTCGGCAGAAAATATGGGTGTTGACTTATTTCTTGGCTACAGCTGCAGTTCTAGTTCCTGCTCCACTAATCGAGTTTAGATACTATACCATACCATTCTATTTCTTGATGCTTCATTCCTATATCAGTGATAATCAAAGTTTGATGTTTATGGGACTGATGTATGTTGCAATCAATACGTTCACAATGATGATGTTCTTGTTTAGACCATTCTATTGGAGCCATGAACCTGGGGTCCAAAGGTTTATTTGGTAGATAGGCTCGTGAGAGTTACTTCATAATATTCTGACACATACACAAGCCATTGATGAAGCTACCGGCATTTTCTTCCTTTTCAGGAAATGTATTTTAGCTTTAAACAAATGGAACATAATTATTTCGAATTCGAATTCTATCCCTTCACTGGAGATTCTTTGAGCTCATTATTTCTATTGTTTGTAACGAGACAAGCGATTATTTTTAACTTGTTCAGACTCAGAATATTAGTAACAATATAGATTGTAGTGGTTAATGCTCTCTGTTGATCACGACTGCTCCTGCATGTTTGGAGTCTCTCCATGCATGTAGCTGCACATATGTTAAACTATTTTTTTCACCTCAAGTTTCTGTTGGGTAGACAATTAAGGAAATGTAATTAGCTGTATCCACAAAAAGAAGAATAAATGTAACACCATTCAAGTAAAATATAATTGGCCAACATAACGTCATGAAGAATAAAAGTCTACTGAATGTGGCTAGAAAATCGAGTATTGTTATCTGTTTTTTTATCTGAATGAAAGCACTAACTTTTGATAAAACAAAACAAAAATAATAAAAATCTACTGACGAAACCGCGCCTGCTGTCTAGCAGTCAAATGTTGTACCTAATTAAAGGACCAATGACCCTTCCAAGACGAAAGATTTTTCGTCTCGCTGAAAAAGAAAGGACGTCCTTAGGCCTCCTTACTTTTGTTAGGTTTCTTGTGCTTAGCTTTGGTAAGCCCACCTTTCCAAGCCCTACAAGAAACCATTTTTCCAAATCTTTCAAGTCAAGTCAACTTTTTGTCAATGACCCTTTCTTTTTTTAAAAACAAAAACAAATGATAGTATTAGATGTTTCCATGAAGGTTAGGCCAGTATTGTGGAAAAAGTATAATTTATCACAAATAAATTATTACATTTATTTTTAGTGAAATCTGCTAGTAGAATTCAATGAGTCCGGAAATATTATTATTTTTTATCTACTATTACAACGCAGGAAATAAAAGTTCAAACAATGCAGAAATCAACGAGAGTTATGCTAGACATGCATACATAATTAAAAATTAAAATTAAAATGTACAATAGGTGAAAATGAGAATTTAAAGGTGTTAAAGAATTATGTATATGGCCAATATAGAATTGCTAGATGTCACGTATAAATCCACAAATTGAATGCTTTGAAAGTTCAAAAACTGAAAAATCCATGAACCACATTGAATGCTTTTGTTTCCTATGTGTGCTTTATTAGTACTCAAAGCATGTGACCATAAAAACACAAACGACATGAGAATTTTGAATTAATTTTAATTTCTTCCATGACCTATATGTACAGAAGTCATCGTACGTATAATGCAGCTGCCATAGTACAACAAAGGGGGACCAACTTATATGATAATGTAGGAACGTGGTCCTATAAATATTTCGATCAATGAAAACAATAATAATGCACATTAGACAGGTTCCTGCCCACTTTGCTTAAAAACTGTTGGCTACAGAAAAATTGTGAAAAATCAAAGATAGAAAGGTGAAGAAAATAAAGAAGGAAAGAATTAGATGCCACGGACATATAATAGAGATAATGGTTGTACCATAGACATTTGCATCTAAATCTTCCATTGACAAGCGTTGAAGATTATTGGGCATATTTAGGTTTTCACCTTTCAATATAACCACTTGAAATTTCAGGAAAGCATCTCTTGAAAATAACATGGTATTTTTGTGACCAAAAATTCTTGTATTTATTTCGAATATATTATATTCAGTAGTCTAATTTATTATTCGCATTCTCATATTTTATATTTAATTTATAAAAATGCAATGTACATATGTTACAGATTTTGATCATTAGATATTATATACTCTGAGTATATAAAAAAATTTTGTTTGTAAATAGTATGTAAAGAGGTTATCTAACTCCATAAATAATTTAGAAAATTCTAAAGTACAATTTTAGAAAAAATGCCCTCAATTCAAGCATTTGTACTATTTTGATTGAGATCGCTTAATTTTCTGCCAAGAGTTTCTAGCAAAAAATCCTACTTAAATTAATTAGTTAGTGTTTAATTAGTGTTCTTAATCTGCTAGCTAGGTGGAGGTAGGTGGGTGTTATAAATGATGTTCATGGATGTCAAACCATTATTTGGTACAGAAAATATATTGCAAAATTTCATTCTCTTATCTTATATATATAATTTGTTGGTGCATATTAAATCAACGAAGCTAAGAACTAATTGGGCAATACAGGATTAGAGGGCATGCATCCTGTGGCTTATATTAATTTATAAAAAAAAAACAACCAATTTCATTAATTAAATAATAGCAAATTGATCATTTGAAAAGTCAAAATAATTGGAGGATTGGAACTTTTTTTTTTTTTTTTTTTATCAACGATTGGAGGATTGGAACCTAATCTATATGTATATTTAGACCTATAACATAACTTCTACATGGTGAGTAACTAAATTCTAATAATTGGATTCTATGTTACAATATTATAAAAACAGTAAAAAAATTTCAAAAATTATAATTTAATATAATTAGAACTCAAAATATTGTTTAATAAGAATAATTTTTACTAGTTGATTTAATGGTTGTTCTTTTGATTTTAATCGCATGATAGAAACAGTATAGTATACGTACAACAGCATTAAGTATGAACCCTAATCATGTAATATACGTACAGTTAAAAAAAAAGAAAAACAAAAAGAAAGAAACATAACAGTTTCTTGATGTATTCTACACCTAGCTATCAAGTCAAGTTTTGTCCTGAAGCTAATTAACTTAAACCTAAACTTGAATACTGTGTTGCCCTTATGGTTATATATATATCTGCTCCATATGGAGAATAAAAATGATATCTGTTGTGGTCCTCACTCACTTTCATCTAAGTCTTTATGTTCTTTCAGTTCTTCTTCTTCTCCTGATTCTCTCCTTCTTTTTTTTTTTTTTTTTTTTTTTTTTTTTGCTTCTTGTCGTTTTTGTGTTTTCAAGAATGGCTGCAAGCAGAGCTGAGGGAAAGAGAAGCTTGAAGGAGATTGAGGAAGATGAAGAAGAGGAGGAAGATGATGATGGTGCTGGTTCTGGTGGGTTAGGGTTTGCTGAAGATGATAAGAAAAAGAAAGGGAAGAAAGGTCCAAGTGCAGCTGGTGGGTCAATGCCGCCTGTTTTTTGCCAAGCGGAGAATTGCTCAATTGACATGAGCGATGCCAAGCGATACCACAGGCGCCATAAGGTTTGCGAGATTCATGCCAAGGCTCCTTATGTTCTTGTTTCTGGAATTCATCAACGCTTTTGCCAGCAATGTAGCAGGTGATGAAAAACCCTAATTTTTCTTCTTTTATTTTCATTTCATTTTTTTTTTTATCCAAATTTTCATTTCTTTTCTAATCTCACCATTTCTTACTTAATACAATAAAGTCTTGATTCCACCATGGCTAAGGTCTATTAAGTAATTTCCAATATCTATTTTTTTTTTGGAAAAGAAATTTCCAATATCTAGTAAAAACCCTAATTTGTAAATTATTTTTTAAATTCATTTTCAAATGAAAAAAATTCAAATTTAATAATTCGTATCATTTATCAAGTCAATTTCTAATTTTATTATTCAACTTAAACTTACATTAAAATATAATGGATTTGTACTTTAAATTTTGAAATTATATTTAAATTGCAACAATTGGACCGGTATGCTTATTTTTAAAAATTTATACAATTAATATATTTTTAAAGAAGTATATGTTTATAAAATTAGATGGTTTATAATGGGATGTAGAATTAAACAATTTATAATTGATTTGGACATTGTTTTCCACACACATGTGATTGAGGTCAAGATAAATTTATAACATACAAAGAAATATATCCATAATTAGGCTAAAATTATGACAATTTAGGACCTTTATTTTTAGACGAGTGTATGCAATACTGATGGATGATGTTGAGTGAATAAGACATTATTGTTTTATATGATAAAATAAAAATTACTAAAAGCTATGCAGAAATAATTTTCAAATGAAAATAAAGTAACATACAAAAGGAAATTTTCTCTTTAATTGACCACTTTCAATTAAAGGAAAATTGGAAAAAAAAAAAAGTGGTCTTTGAATAAAAGACCAATTACTTGAGTTTCTAGGGAGAGGAACATTCAACTTAAATGTTGACAACATTCTCTAATATATGCATGTATGTATCACTGTTTATGAAGAAAATAAAGTAGCAATCATATTTTGATGATCCAACCCTCCTTTTGCAATAAATTAAAATTTGCAAATTTTAACAAAGAACAAATTGATTTTTTTTCTAGTATAAATAGTTAGTATGTTAGTTTATGAAAAGGGGGAAAGCAAGAATTTAATCCCTAATTTTTCAGATTATCTTATCATGAAGTAATATCATTGCATCAAACATGTGCCGGTAGAAAGAACTTATTGAGGGAGCAATTCAACTAGTTAGTCGAAATTGAGTGGGATATGCCTGGAAATTTAGTTTATACATATTTATAATTAACCTTCATAAAAAATGGTTAAGCAATAATTATATATATATTTTGGTAATAAGCAATAATTATATTAATTGATCAATACAATATATATTCATGTTCATATTATCCTCTCTACTAAACCAATTAATCACAGAGCATAATTTTGCTGTGAAAATTGCTGATTATTGAGTAAAAGCGCATCTTAAAAACACCTTGAAACATTTGTGTGTGATTAATTTTACATTGTAGTAATTAAGAAAGTTACTGTACTTAGATTAACTTTGAGAAGAATAGTAAGATCAGGTTGATTTGTATTGACACCTGACTGGTAATTATTCAAGATTCACTCATGACAACAACCGTAAACAAAAGATGCGTATGTGAGCTGGAGATCACACTTAATTCAATTATGAATTATTCCAGAAGCATCAAAAGGGGCACACCATTAACCCCACTTGCATTTATATGACATGTTTGTTAATGTCCTTTTATTTATTTATTTATTTTTTGTGTGTGAATATTGATGAATATGCCTTTCTAAGTAATTTATAGCATAATTTGTTAACACCCCTTAAAATTTGTTTCAATTTATTACTTCATCCTAGATTTTCAGAAATCTAACTAAATATCTCCTCATATTTGATTTTATTTGTTATTTCCTCCTTCCGTTAACTTAATACCCCTCCAGTTTATAATAAAAATTCTATTTCCTCCTTCCGTTAATTTAATACCTCTTCGTTTACAATAAAAATATCAAATATGAGGAGATATTTAGTTAGCGGAAAGAAAAATAGTTAAAAAAGATCAAACTTAAGAGATTATTAATTGACTTTTGAAAATATAAAGACGAATTAATGAGTTTGACTAAATTTCAAGAGATGATCATAATTTACCCTAATTTGTAATATCATAATCTACTCACAAATTAATCCAATTATTTTGGAAGAAAATATAGAGTTTTATATTTTTTAAATAGTAAAAATGTATTTTTTTCCCAGTTTATGTGATAATTAATACTGACTTTTTTTCTTGAACGATTGAAAAAAATATAATTAACGCATTAGTTTAGCACAATTAAAATCAAATACTGATTAAATCCCACGGTTCACGAAAGAATAAACTATAATCTAATATAAGTATAACAGTTATAAATATTTTGATTGGATTTTAATTTAATATGCTTGTTTACTTGTACTTCAATTGGTTGGCACTTAGTTGATTTATCAAAGGTTTCTTTCTTGGAAAAAACTTCGATTTTTCCTAAAAGGGAACAAATTGAAGAGATGAAAAGGACTTCACTTTGAGGTTGAAACCTCATGAAAGACTAAATTATAATAATTAGAATATTTTTACAAACCTTGTCGATAATTAGTGTAACTAATGATGTGATGGGGATGTGATTATTAATATGTGAATGAATTTTCCTTTCGATTTTATAAACATCAAAGCAAGTCTATGCCTCCATCTACCATTGGATGCAGCAACACATGAATATAATATATTTGTTGTTATTATCAGCCACCAAAATTTTTGTGTCACCTTATCTGATTCCTTTTCTTGCCTTGGTTTGTTTTGCATGTTTATGCCATTGAAATGGTACTTACAGGTTCCATGAGGTATCAGAGTTTGATGACAGCAAAAGGAGCTGCAGAAGGCGCTTAGCAGGACATAACGAAAGGCGCAGAAAAAGCTCATCTGAATACCATGGTGAAGGCTAAAATTGAATATGATTAACCATTGGATGGAGAGGTATAGGCTTTTCTACTAAAGAGGGAGAAAATTAGAGTATTTCCCAATAAAATTGCCTACTCCAAGCATATTTAGACATCTTATAGATCTAAATATGTTATCCCTAGCCTGCTCTCTCTCTTCTGTCAATCTAACTAAATAACACCCATTATGCATTAGCTAGCTTGCTCTTCTAAAAACTAATAACTCTTCCTGGAATTGTGATCAAATGGGGTTACTTGATTTGGTGGTACTGATGGGCATGACCAGAAATCTATCTGTAACATTTTCTAATCAATCCACATGCACTTCTATTAAATATTTTTGCTAGAGGAATATGATTTGAGTCATTGGCTAGTAATCCAGTGGCATAATATGTATGTCAAGAGTTCATTCCTTATAGCCCCACCAACACCAAATCCATGGATGTTTAGGGCAGCATAATAGGCCAGCCTCTAAAGAACATACTAACTCAAAGTGGAGTCCTTACATAATTTGCATGAGAACACAATCCATGTCTCTATTACAGTAGATTTCATAAAAATGGGCAAGATTAGACAAGGTTCCTACCATTGAAACAGATAATCACAGACATTCACGAGAAAGAAAGATGATGAATTAATTATATCATCTCAGTATTAAATGCAAGCAACTGCATTAAGGCAAACTTTACAATTGCATGCACAGTGCACTGCTACAAACTTGTCTAAAATCAAGCATGTTAACCAAGTGGTAGTTGTTACAATTTAATATTGTGCGAATCCTTTCCCACAACCTAGGTTAACGTGCTTCAGCAGGACTTGCCTGGGCAACATCTTCAACCAGGCTACAGGCTAATCTTGCAAGCCTGAAATTGAGGGGTAATCAGAGATGCTCTGCCGAACCACAAGGTCACAGAAGAAATAACAAACGAAGCTTTAAGTTCATATTAATTACACCTCAGTCCACTAAATAGTAATTCCTCAGTCCAAATCAATGTTTTCGATCCACCAGAGAGGTAAAGGCTAATTAGGTAAGTAATAACATAGTTAAAGGCTAATCAGGTAACTAATAACATACTTAATCATGATTGATCCCAAACATTTTCATGGCAAGTTCCCAGGTGACAATTGCAGTTGCATTAGCAGGAAATGCTCTCAAAACTGTAGGAGTCAAACCTGCGTAGCATCCTTTAATTCCAGCCTTCCCGTAAACCTAACAAACAGGATTAATTTAGACTCTCTGCTCCTTTCACTATTAGGCAACCCCCCAATCCCAAAATGCTGGAGGTTAGACAAAACACAGATTATGCAAATAAGGACAACTTACTGAGTTTAGTACTTGAAATGGATTTCTGGTGAAGTTTTTGTCTGGAGAGGTCTGGATAATAGTCTTTGCCACATCCAATGGCAAAACAGTAGACCAGAACTGGATACCAAGAAAATGAAATACATTAGGCAAAATTTTGCAAGGAAGCACAAAAAAATCTGAAATATAACACTTTTGTTTAGAGATATGCAAGACTGTTGGAATGCTTACAGCTACACCTGCAAGGCCACCACTCATTATTCCAATCCCCATATTAATCAAGTGGCTGCGGTCATATGAAGAGGCTTTCAAATGTAAATGCATGTAATAACGGACATACTCATAGACACTAAAAAAGACTGCATTTCCAAAAGATTCTCTTAACAATGTTGTAAAGCCTCCTCGAAAGATGCCTGAAACCTGAAAGTATTTGTATCAAACCAAAGACCATGTTGCACACTAAATAGCCAATGAGCAGGTGAAATCTCTCACCCCATCATGTTTCATTGTTTGAAGAGCACAATCAAGAGGGCCACTATATCTGCTGAATTTCGGAACCAAGGAGTCAGTGCCTTGAACTTGCATCCTACACTGGAAAAACTCAGTTCCATAAGAATGATTAAAAAAGAATGGGGAGGATAAGCGCTATATGAACTCTACAAGCAACTGACCTTTACGAGCTCAGATGGACATAATACAAAACTGATAATTGCTCCACCATAAGCCGCAGATGGAATTATCACTTGGGGAATGGGAACTTCACCATGCACTCCTCCCTTCAGGAATAACATAAGGGACAACGGTTATATCCAAGTATCTAATAGACAATTGCAACAATCTCCAGGACTGCTTAAAAGAAATCCAAGTATTCTGCATAGAGATGCCAAAAGAAATAAGCAAACAGACTCGTCCAATTTCCTTCTTAAATACCTGCAAGGTCTGCTTTGTTTGGGAATAAACACCGAAAAGAATTGAACTTTCGAAAGCCATCCCGACAAATGATGATGTTGCCCCTCTATAAAGGCCTTTGACCTGTCAAAGACAAATGTTTCTAGTTCATTCTTTGAAAAAGAAAACTGTTCAAAGCAATCAAAAACCAAAAGCCTTCAGGCTATTCCCTCCAAGGCATAAAAGGGAAAGGACCCTGCACCTCTGGAATGAGAAAATGATGCAGTTCATGACCTTAAAGAAGCACACCTAGGACCGGATGCTCTAATAAGGTGCTATAATATCACAATCGCATCCCATCGAAAAATTGATTGAAGCCAATGAAATACCAGAGAAGAAAAGGGACATACAGAATTTGCAAAAGTTTCAAACTTTTTTTAATACATCCTTTCAGTTTAATGCATCTGTGACATCATTAGCTGCATTAGCTAGTAAGAGCGACAGAAAGGACACTTTCTTATGGCCTATAGTATGCTTAAATTATTCCTTACATGCATTTCATTCAACTTCACCATCAACAGATCAATACATGAGATTTATAAATTAATCTAAACAGCATATAATTGAAAAAAAAAAAAAAAAGCAATCAAAAGAAGCATACTCCTTCAGTCTGTAGAATCCTAGCCGTGCAATGCAGACCATTTCTATACTTAATCCCATGAGCTCCTGTATTATGCTTTTGCAGCTTCACCTAACAAATTAAACAAACAAACAAAAATAACTACACAAAGTGAAATTTCGTAAATCCATACTGTTGAAGACAACTAAAAGCTGCTACAAATGGCAATAACCCAATCCAAGAATTAGCATAGCAGCAAAATCTAAGAGATACCCAGATCAAATATAATCACCTTGACAGTGTCAAACGGGTGACCGGTGATAACAGTGGCAACTCCGGCGAGTAAACCGGCTAAGTACTCCTTGTAAGCCAAAGTCTCCATTCTTTGCCCCTGTTTTTCTCTTTGAACCCCCAGTAACTTAAATAGTAAAAGGTATAGTGGTGGTTGGTCTTAGTCACCAGCCACTCACTATACCACCATAGTTTGTATCGTCTCTAAATATGGTGCGAATCTATTGACATAAAGAAAGAGAGGTTGAAGATGTGAAATGGCATGTAAATATGTAATTTACAGATAACGAAAAGTGGTAGGCGAGAACACAAAAAGTCAAGAACCCTACAGACAGCTCTATATTTTTCGTTGCTTTCTTGTTTCAAGAAATTATTGTCGAGTACGGAAGCTCCACCACCTCTGTCCTTTTGCTAACAATCCTCGTTCACTTTTTAGCCCCTTTCTTTTTTTGGGTTGGGTGGTTAGCTTTGCCTATTTTTTTTGAAATAATTGCATAAGAAAATAACCCTCAGTTCTTGTAAAATATTAAAAATCGTGAAAGAAACTGACGAACTCGAAACGGAATCCCCTGGTTCATAGGTCTCATGAGGTTTGACGACTAAACTAAATCTTCATAGGTCTCATGAGGCTTGACGACAAAACCAAATCCTCAACAGGTAAAATGAATTTCCTTTTCTCTTTCATTCTTTATTTTAATCTCTTTTTTAAATAAAGCGGTTAATTCCTAATAGAACCGAGAACGAAAAACTGTTTTATCTAACTTTATTCTAATGGTTAAGAATGCAGCTTCTAACATGACATGGGGATCGAAGTTGGCTAAGAAAAAACCTTCGAGCATTCTTTCTTTCTTTGTTCAAACTGTTGTTGTACAGTACTAGCAAATTATAATGAAGAGGATAAACTCATAATAAAAGTGTTGTTGCAAGACATTTGAATCTGTTAAATTTCATTTTTACGAGAACAATGAAATTCAATCATGCACTCAGTTCAGTTAAAAAAGAATCGCATGCACAAAATTTCCAGAAAGAACTGTCATCCAGTGTGCATGAATAGTATAATTCTTGTTTACAAATTTAAATTAGGTTACAAATCTCAACCTCCCAAAGCCACTGTCTCTTCTTAGCATTCATCCTTGGTGCATTGAGCATAGTGGAAACAGATGGATCGCTGTTGCTGTAAAAGAAGGAAATTATTGATTCCAGTTTCATGCTGATGGTATTTGCTTGACTTGGTATTGGTCATAGATTGGCACATTGTCATAACTTGCTAGGAAAAATCTCATTTGAAATGCTTTCTACCTTCCTGAGTCGCGTTGAGCTTCTCAAAACCTTGTCTCTTTCTGCTATGAATTTCGCAAATTTGGAACCCCTCCCTTGTTGTTCATTCTCTTCCAGCAGTGACTCCGGCAGTTTATGCCGAGGAGGGTTTGGCTTGGGGGTGAATGATGGCATCAATGCCCAGACAGAAGAAAGGTGTTCATTCGGTTGATCAAGATTCTGCAGAAGTGAAACATCCTGCATATCTGTCTCGAGAAAACAAGGTTTATCAGAAACTCAATTAAAAAATCACATGGAATGAATCATGTTTCATGTGTCCATTTGAAATATTCAATCTTTCACAACCATTGTTTGTTTAGAGTAAGGGTGGGGAAGTTTATCATAGAAATTATAACATAATGGGCTCAGGAATAATTGAGATTAAATCCATTTCATGATCAACATGTTCCAAATCATGAGTTCTGGAAAGCCACCTCTTGCAAACTCAAAAATGGGCACCAATAATGCACAAGGAATGCTGAAGTTCAGATGTGGTATAACTGTCCCTCCACCATGTCTTGCATTGCTGTAACAAGAATACATCTCATTAAATGCAGAACTTCAATCTGCAACCACTGAAGAGCTTAATTAGAAGAAATTAAAATTATTGAAATTATAAGATACTTGCTCTCCTACATGTCAAATGGTGATTATTATTGCTCACGACAGATAAAATCATACCAAATGCAGCACAAACTTCATGAGGAAAGAAAAATGCCCATCCCAAGTGGTTTGTCATATCTCACTAGATATCCAGACCAATTCCAGTCATATTAGATCATTTGATAACAAATAAAATAGAATTCTGCCATTTATAGATGCTTTCTATGTTGGATTTGATGAGCAGGGAGAATTTGGTAGCTTCCCAAGTAGATCAATAATGGAATGCAATAGATGCAGAAAAACTAACATTTTTGCAAGCAACACTTTAATAAACTATACCTGGTAACAAGTCCAATCATATGACCTTTTGAATTAATAACGGCACCACCACTACCACCAGGATGGACAGCAGCTGTTGTTTCAATCATTGCAGGAATATGGGAATCCCCTCCCTGAATGAATTGATAAAATGAAGATGATTCCACTTGAACTATTTTTGCTACCACTCCAGAGCAAACAGAAGGGGAAAAGCCTGCAATGTTTGAAGTACAAATGAATCATCCCTTTCTGATCATTAAAAAGACAAACAATAGTGCATCTCCATGGACCACTACATCAAAGCAATTAAACATAATTTTTTCCAAATCTAGATTGTAGGTAACTTAGATCTTAAGATAATGAACGTGTTTAGATAAAACAGGATTAAAAATCATTAACTGCAACATGAATTCAGGAAAACACTTTCCGAGATGACCAACAATGAATAATACTCAAGAAAGACGCTGAATAATGATGCTCCAAGGAAAAGGAGCTTCTAAACGTGTAAGAAGCCAATGGATGTTTAAAGGAAAGCTCAAGTACATCTAATGTACATGTAATAATCAATATTAATTCCTATAGTCAGCGAATGAAGGACATATAAAAATGAAATTAGATGAAATTTTGATTCTAAACAATTTAAGCACCTGAAAGAGAAAGACCAAAAAAAAAAAGGAAAAACAATATATCAATGCAAGAAATGAAGAAAACTGGAGCAAAATGCTAAGTATACAACTAAACAGATGAATAAGATTTGCAAGGCTGTTACCACATCTTGGTCCAAACAGTCCATGTCCAATAACATATGCCTTTGATCCCAAAATCAGACGAGTATAATCCACCTTGATAGGGCAAAGCTGATTTGGAACATATTCAAGCTGCAGTAGGGCAACATCCAAAGGCCCCTTACAAACATATACTACTTTAGCATCACACCATATCCAAGGGTTAACATGGTCCAGGCGAACACGTATGTTTCTATGGCCTCTGGAAGACAAACTCAATTGGTGTCCCTTTCTCTGATCAACCGCAAAGGAATCCATGATTTTTCCTGTCTTTGATGGTAACCTCTGACTCTCCCTGTAGCTATCGGCATTGCTATGCCCAAGAAACGCAGATTCTTCAGGTGGTAAGAAAATTTCCCCTGACTTCATTCCAATTCTTCCACCATTTACAGCTGTCTTCCCAAATCTCCATGGTTCCAACAGGTGAGCATTTGTGAGTATTAGGCCCTGATCATTGAGCAGAACCCCAGATGCCCATACACCTTCATCAATGGTAATAAGACAAACAGAAGCCATCACCTTCTCAACTGGTAGGGGTGCAAAGCAATGAGAATTAAAATGCTTGTTCTTATAGTAGAAGGGTCCATCTGTCTCATGGCTGTAAGCATTCCCTACAGCATTTAAATTTTCCTTGTTAATTTGGGTCCCTTTTTCTCCATTTTGAGGCTCCTTCAGCAGCAAGTCACTGCAAGCAGTTGCAATGGCTTCCCACGGAATCACCAGCTGTTACCCAAGGCTAAACTTTTGCATGATCCACTAACTATCAGATAGTATAAACAACTTAAAATGAGAACATTTTCCAGTTACCTGAATTTCAGCACCAGTACTCTTTTGCCTCAAAGGTCTAGTCAAAATGCCAATGAAATGTGCACATTCACTAAAAACTGGAGCACCTTCCATTCCTAATATGTTTATGCCAAAAATGGAATCAAAATTCAGTAGGCATCAAATGATGAATCATAATTTATGACAGAAATATCCACCTGGAAGACACCGAATGTCAGCCATCACCAAAGAAGCATTAGATGATCCAGCTGGATAACAGTTGGCAACAGATCCCATTGACAAGCTGGTTCAAGCAGTGAAGGATTAAACAAAAATGTTAGATTTAAAATGTCCAATGCACCAGCATATGGTGTCATAGATAATCCCATAAGAAACATGGAAATTAAAAAAAAATGACGAAAGAAAAAGAATACCTGTTAAAAAAGTGCACAGGCGAAAGGACACCAAAAGGAGAGCCCACTGTTAAAAGTGAGTCACCTCTTGCAGTTGAAGTTGATACTGTAATGATTGGCAGATCCTAGATAACAATAATCATATCTCTGTTATATAGCTTAAGTATGCAAATAATCGATAACATAATGAAAATGATAAAAACTTCTAATGTCATATAAAAAGATACAAGAACAGAACAAAAAACAGAAATGATACCTTCAAGTGTAAGAAGACTCCAAGAAGAGCAATTTTAGTAGTTGTCTTGCTCTCAAAGCTTGCATTACCAGATTCGCCCATTGCCAAATGCCTTTGACCCTCCTTGAAAGATGCAATTCCATCCTCAGTCCGAAAGGAAAAGGATCACTTTTGACATTGCTTATCCAATTTATCATGTTATGCACGGATGTTAATTCAGTGAAAATAATGCTTGTGAAGAAACATATTTAAACTGTCCTTCAGGAACCTCTGCTATGGATTTCCACTGCCTTATTTTTCCAGGTTAATGGCTTCCAGCTTGATCTTAGAAGGAGGGATTTCTTTTGTTGCATAACTTTCATTTAGTTGGATAAAATTCATAAAAGGTAAGAGGAGAACAATCTTGAAATAAATTCCACATTACCGCAGAATACAGGCAGGAAAAGGAAAAAATTATAACCTTGT
This sequence comes from Mallotus repandus, assembly GCA_949671775.1. Taxonomy (NCBI): domain Eukaryota; kingdom Viridiplantae; phylum Streptophyta; class Magnoliopsida; order Malpighiales; family Euphorbiaceae; genus Mallotus; species Mallotus repandus. Next base: position 25,081 of record CATIWM010188141.1, read on the forward strand.
GCTTTACTAACCTGTTTCAGATTCACATCCATAAAACTCCGAGAACTATTGTCATGTGAGGCCAGAGACCAACCAAACTCCCATTCATGATCCAGTGAGCGTGAAGATGACTCAACAAGTGATTGGAGAGCGAGGGAAGATTCAGGAACATCAACCTTCATTTTGAGTTTGTTAGTCAATAATATGTTGTATCTACAAATTCACTCTTTTTGTTTTTTCCATAGATGAAAATGTCAAACAAACTAAAGTAACAGTGCACAAAAAATGCAGACTTATTATCATCATTTACAAATGCCAAGTCAAATTCAACAAGAAAGTTCAAAAGTTGACAATTTCCCAGAATTTAGCAATTTCAAACATCAGCAATTTGCTTTTCAGAAATTATACATAAGTCAGCAGGGGCATTTAGCAATTTACCATCAAGCAAAAAATTGATAATTTAGGACTAAACAACATCATGGAAAACACCAAGGATAGCATGTTATCCCTATTAAAACTTCATAAGACACGACAGATTTGAGTTGTGCACTATCATTTGCCAAGAGCCCCTCAGCAGTGTCTCACTTAGTATAGGCCACTTCCACTTAAGAGTAATTAATGTGATAAAAAAATCATGCACAATGCTTGTGTAGAACGTTATGATCCAAATCAATATCCAGGAATAGTCAATTTTGTCTTCAGCAGTCATATTGATGGCTACATATTTGAAAAAACCGAAATGCTTAATTTAAGTGCCAACACTACCTAAGAAAGTGAAACTTAAAATTCAATAACTAGTTGAGCTTGATGATGCAATTGTAAGATAATGAACACTCCATCCAACAGCTTTAGCATAAAAATCACACAACTATTTCCAGTTAACGAGATTGGTAATCCATGTACCTACCAATCTTATAAGTTGAGCAGTATGCCAATGAGAAGCTTCTTTATCCAAACTCCCCTTAACCACTCTCTCCACGTCCAAGTTCTCCTGACAGTCAATACACTCAAAGTGTCATGACATTAAATTCTAAAAAAACATCGTCAACTACTGACCATTTTTCAATTTAGTAGCAACAACACCATTATCCCATACCTCTAGCATGACATCAATCTGAGCACCAGGAATCATCTCAGGTCGGCCCTATAACAAACCACAGGTACCACAATCACATCGAAGAAAACAAGCAAACAAGAAAAGCAATCAAATTATGCATATGAAGCTATTAGTAATCTGAACCTGAGAAATGCTCTCTCTATGCTGTGATGACAAAAAAGACTCAATAACTGAAGCAACAGTCACAACCAGTACCAGAACCTGACCCTCCATGCCTTCACTGCCCATAATTCGCTTGACCAAGCCAGAGTTGAAAAGGGTATCAGGCAATAACATCCCAGAAGCTGAAAGTGTTGTCTTTCCACAACTACACATATACCCAGAAAACAAAAGCTACAACTTTAATCAAATACATTTGTAAAAGAAAAAAAAAAAGCAAAAAATATCAAACCAATAAACCAATAAAGGATTTAGAACATTCAAAATTCACTTACTTATAGTGATGGAAAGCATGTTTTCGCATCTTTAATCCTTTTGGGTCCTTGAATAGGAAAAATAAAACGTAGCTTTCATTAAAACATCAACGAGAAGAAACAGAACAAATATAGCTGTTATGAGTAATAAAGAGAGGGAAAAGAAAAAAAACTTACAGGGCCGTGGACTCTGACCATTACGGCAAAGTTGCGGGCAACATCAACGGATTTGGGAAGAGCCATGGGAGAAAAGGCCGAGGAAAGTCTGGTTATTTTGAGACTTAATATTGTAATAATCTTGGCTTTGGATACGATAGTATTATCATCACCACCACCTCGCAATGATAAAAAAGCTGCTTGCTTTTCGATTGAGAGTTTTTTCCATTTACACGGAAACGGTGACGTCAATTCTTAGACTTTCGAGATAGTAAAGAACGACGTCGTTGGTGAACAAATTCACCCTTTAATCTTTCAAAAACCCCTGGGTATTTAAGTTCCTCCCTCACTCTCTCTT